>OV884012.1:9923722-10026199 GCA_930367205.1 Acanthosoma haemorrhoidale
TCTTGTTAGAAATAAACGGGTTTTTTTCACGACGATGCGTTAAAATAAGCCAAACTTTATCAATCTTCTGCAACACAAGTAGCTTTCGGAAGTCTGCAATAGATTTTTGCCTTATCACTTTATCAGTTTAACGATGCCTTCCACACCTTGGTAGCTCACTCAAACCTCATCCTAAATCATATTTTTTTTTAATAAATCACTTCAAAACCTTTCATAACGATCTTAATATACCTTACATACTCGAACTCATCCCTTCCAAGTTTATGAAAGTCCTTAGTAACCAATCCAACCATCCTAATCCCCTAGCTCAGTCATTTCACTGCACCACTCATCCCAATAATCCTCCCCGGAGACTAAAACGGCATTGGCCTCGTGAACTGTTATAAAAACGTGACGGTAGGAATCCTGGCAACGGGCAGTTTCTCCAATCATGTCCTGAGCGTCTGTGGCTCTCACGCTATTGGCCATCCTCCACTGGCTCGTATCCGATGAAGCGGTTGATGGAGGAGCGTGGGGGACTTCCCAAGACTCCACTTCCTCTTTCGCATGTGATGGAGGTCTTTTTTATCAGAATAAATCACTTAAAGTATTTCTACCAACTTTTAGCATTTTAGCGATTTCACGACAGTATTTTCCTTCAAGTGAAGAACTAATAATTCTTTCACGGATACCTATACTTGTATAACGAAACACTTTAACTAAATGAATGAAAATATTAGCTTTGTATTACCTCAAACTTTAAAGTATTAGTGGGCAAACCAAATTTTATTGATCATCTACTATTTTTTTTAAATTAATTATGTTCTTATTTAATTCTATAAAAAGAAAAAGTTAAATGCTCAATAGTTTCTAAGTATTAAGAAATATATATTACCTGTGCTGAAACAGTTTATTTTAAAAGGAAATATTATATAAGTTACTTCATTGCCCGCAGTCGTAAAAATCGGTTTTTTATTTACGAAAATAATAACTAATAAAATAAAACCTTTATATTGTTTGAATGTAAACAGTCGCATTTAACCCCCCTATTCCAGTTTCGTTGGAGTCGTGGTTAACCGTTATGACTCAGCTTGCACGATCTACGTTTGTTCGAGCAGGGAGTTTAATCCTTGGCCTAGTTTCCGGTTTATGTAAGCTGTTGGAAGTCCCGGTACGTATTCATGATATCCTATTTACTTTTAAGAAATAACTGCCAAACTCAAATGGATAAGTTTTACATTAAAACGAGACAATAATCGTATTACCACAATAGCATGGCTTATATAGCTTATGAGTAATCTTAAGAGTATTTGCTGGTGTAAGTTGAACTTAGAGCATCCTCAGGTGGTTAGAAGAAATGCTACCTCGATGGCTGTGACGCTGCTGGGAGACTGGACCAGCTCTTCTAAGCACCCGAGGAGCCATCAGTCAAGCGCTCATAATATTTAATAATAATAATGAACAAAAACTTTATTACGATAAAATTACAATCTGCCTTATTAAGCAGTAAGTAATCGTGACAAATTTTCTCATTCATACCACATTTACAATTCTTCATTCACTCTCTCATTCATACAGTATTTACAAACAGCCCAGAGACCTCCCAAGTCCACATGGTTGTCATCTCCCTCGCATGCAAAAGAGGAAGCGGAGTCATAATATTTAGAAATAAAATACTACGAGCAGACAGAAGTTGAGTAATTTGATAGTGAGCTAATTTCAATGAAATTACGAAAAATATTTTTAAAAAAAAATGTTGCTAGCTGTTAACTTCATCCTTTAACATATTAGATGGTACTCATGATTGACAGTACCGATTGTTTCGTGTGGAAAAGGACCAATTTCTTTTCTTTTTTTTTAAAAGAAAAATGAAATAACTTTATTATCAGAATATTTACATGCAATCAACACTTATCGCACATTCTAATGAGCAGTGCTTTATGATTTAAGTTTAACGTTTTGTGTCTTAGAGGGGAAAATGCTCTTTAGCCAAAACCACTTCACTTGAGTCTTTTTGTACACTGAGCTCACCAGATCTTGGTTGGGATACCAAGTTGCTTTGGAGGAGGTCGTTAAGCATCTATTTAGGTCGAGTCATAAGTAACTTCCGTTTTTTTATCAGACATTTATTTTGCTCTCATTAAATAAAAAAATTATATTAATTTTGAATAGTGAACGCAGTAATCGTTAGATTTGACTTCGACAACTCGTGGTGAATTATTCCTCGACAATCCCACCATACACACAATAAAATCTTTTTGCCATGGATGTTTGCTTTCGGATCTGGTTGATCCTTGGTTGATCGCCGATGTGAGTGTTTTTATGAAAATGGACAAAATCGAGTATCGAGCTGTCATTAAATATTTGTTTTTGAAAGGCAATACGCCTACGTAAATCAAAGATGAGTTGGATTCTGTGTATGGGGACTCTACACCATCATTTACCACAGTGAAATTTTGGGCAGCTGAATTTAAACGTGGTCGTAAGAGCTTGGGAGACGATGAACGTTCGGGACGTCCAAAAACTGCAACTACCGACGAAAACATCGCCAAAGTTCACCAAATGGTGGTAGACGACCGCCGAATTAAAGTGAGAGAGACAGCAGAGGTTATGAACATGTCAAAAGAACGTGTTTGTCACATATTAAATCAACATTTAGAGATGGGAAAGCTGTCCGCGCGTTGGGTGCCGCGTTTGCTCACGTTAGACCAAAAACGTGTTCGAATGAACATTTCCAACGCTTTGATGGCGCAGTTTAGGCGCAATAAATCCAAGTTTTGGCGCCGATTAATTACTGTTGAAACTTGAATACACCATTATAAGCCCGAAACAAAGATACAGTCCAAACAGTGGACTGCAAAGGGGGAACCGGCTCCCAAAAAAGCAAAAACTGTTTTTTCGGCTGGGAAAGTGATGGCGATTGTTTTTTGGGATAGTCATGGAGTTATTTTAATCAATTATCTTTAAAAAGGAAAAACCATTACAGGAGCATACTATGCATCGTTACTTGACAAGCTGAAGGCAGAACTTGCGGAAAAACGGCCACATTTGCTGAAAAATAAAATCCTGTTTCACCAAGACAACGCCCCGTCTCACACCTCAGCGGTTGCCATGGCGAAAATCCATGAATTACGGTTTGAACTGCTTGACCATCCACCCTACTCACCAGATCTAGCCCCAAGCGACTTCTTTTTGTTCCCTCATCTAAAAATTGCGCTCGGAGGACAGAGATTTTCGTCAAATGAAGAGGCAATCACCTTCGTGAACGATTATTTTGCAGAGAAAAACGCCAAGTACTATTTGGACGGGTTACAGAGATGGGAGCATCGCTGGGAGAAGTGTGTAGAGCTACAAGGAGACTATGTTGAAAAATAATAAAAAAAATTTCTGAAAAAACGTCTTGTATCTTTGTTAGGTCGGAAACTTTTCAGACCACCCTCGTACACTACAAGGGGCTTGCTTCTACTTTTAGCATTATATATAATATTAGTATTATAATATTCTTAGCATTACATAACTTTCGAAGCTCTGCTTTCATTCATTGGGTAGAATGGGGGATTGTCTTTCGTCCGTTGGGTTATATGTTCTACAGTTGCATGATTCCATCTGGAATTTTTAAAGGACATTCCACAAGATCTCGAATCTGCTGAATAGTTCAAAGCCCCAGTTCTAAAGATGATTGTTTTTTATTTTATGTTGAAATGCTTACATGCAAACTGTACAATGGTTTAGCAGTGACAGATTAGAATGGAATGTCTGGTAGCGGGAGGTGGCTGGAATGTTGAGATCGGCGTGGAGGGTACAGTTGCTGATGCTGAAGGGAGCATTGTCTATCTCGCGGATGATTCTGAATTGCAGGGATTGGATGCGAAGAATATTTGAGGCCTTAACACTCCCCCAGGGTTCTTTTCGATAGGACAAGGAAAAGCAATTTTAAGATTTATTAAAGTTATGGTTTATTCGTCATTGTTAAAGGTTGTTAGGACAAGTTAAAGATGCCAACGTGAAAACAATATCAAAGATATTCCAATAAACTTTGTTTGTTGAGCTACTGTCTTTAGCGGACAATATTGCCATAGGTAACCCATTGTTCATCGCCTGTTACAATCCTGTTTAAAAAAGGCTCAATTTTTACCCGTGAGAGCAGGCTTTTGGCGATTGACATACGATCTTTTTTATTCCGTTCATTGAGATTGTGAGTTACCCACACTCCTAACTTGCTGACTTTCCCTAATTTCTCCAGGTGGCGGTTAACAGTCAATTGTGATGTATTCAACCTTTCTGCTATACCTCTTGTTGTTTGACGTGGATTTTGCTCCAATATTGGCTTTAAAAGGTTGTCGTCAAAGTCGGAAGGACATCACGTATTTTAAGGTCGTATCTCCAGAACGGAATTTTATAAACCAATTTCTAACTGCCTGATCAGTTATTAGTCCTTCGCCATATACACTGCATATTTTTTCAGCTGTCGCCCTAGCACCATTGCCTTGTTTGAATTCCGAAAGCATTACATGACGAATTTGTACTTTTTGACTCTCCATTTCAGAGGTTAAAAAAAACAGTTTAACGTAACGTGTATCACACAAAATAGTTGACAAAAGACTAACTGAAGCCTCGTCTATATAGTGAAAACAAAAACTTGTTGTCATGGTAACTCATAGCGGGTAGATACGAACAATAGATTCTACTTAGCTGCATCGGAAGTTACTTATGACTCGACCTGATATAATAAATATTAGGAAGGTCAGGGAGGCGTGGAGGGAGTTATGGTAGCAAGAAGTGATGAGTGTGAAGGGTTCGGTTGTCGACATATCAGGGAGCATTGCGGAGGATTCTGGACTGCTGGGATCAGTTCCAAAGAGTATTCGAGGCACTCCTCCCGACTTCTGTTCCGTAGGACCAGGGAGGTTGGAGTATCAGTGTTAATCAGTTTATCTTGTTTTCTATCATAATTTTTGAGCGATACTTCATAAGGCAAAGGTAGTAGTTTGGTAGAAAAGTAATACGGGAAGACAAGACTGTCTATATCAAGCTATGATAATTGAAATTAATATATAAATATCGCTTTTGTAATACCTAAACTAAACTGCTTAAATATCAGACTGTGTGATAATAGCTTGGCTTTAAGAGTTTTATGATAGGTAGAGTATTTTGTTTAGTGTCCATTTAGCTAGTTAAATTTATCTTTAAGGACTTGCTACTCAATTTCTTGGAATAATGAAATATTTATTGAGGTTTGTAAGAAAGTAATTTCGGTTGTTTAGAGTGATATAAAACTTAATTTTTTCTATAGCAAAAATGAACTTTAATAAGTCAAATATCTTCTATTCAGTTTGATGACCTTATGCCATATTTCTGGTAACTTTATAATCCCGCCCTCATAGAAATTCTGGTCCTTATTAGCAAAAAACTCAAACAAGTGCGATTTGAGGTCATCGTTATTACTGAAATGTTTACGATTTAAGAAGTTTTGTAAACTTAGAAATAAATGATAATCCTATGGTGCAAGGTAGAGGCTGTGTGGCGTATGCGACTTAACTTCCCAACCAAGCTCCAATAGTTTTGTACGTGTTGCTAAAGATGTGTGAGGCCTCGCATTGTCGTGGTGGAACCCAAATATCGAGCTTCTTAACAAGTCCAAGATGTCTTATATGACTTTTAATTGTTTTATGAGACACATTTAACTGTTTTGCAATCTCTCGGACAGTTATATGACGATTCGATTCAATTATGGCTTTCATTTTGTCATTATCAACTCCAGAAGGTCGACCTAATTCAAAACGTTGGTCATCTTTCAGTGAGAAATCTCCAGAACGAAAATTTTTAAACAATTTCTGACACGTGCGTTCTGTTAAACAATCAACATAATAAACTTCACATATCTCTTTGTGAGCCACAGCCGCTTTCTTCCCTTTATGAAAATAAAAAAGTAAAATGTGTCGAAAATGCTTATTTTTGCACTCCATGTTAAAACTGACCATAAGCGGACAGTCGTTGACAAAATTACACGGAATTTCTTTCTATAGCAACCTAAAGGTATCGACTGACAAATCTAAAAAGAAAAAAGAATCTAACATTAACAAAAAAACATCGAAACAAATATAACGCCATCTACTGGTGCTAACCGAAATCACTTTCTTGCTAGCACAATATAAATGAAAAGATACTCAGTGCTATATCAGACTCAATATCTCTGTAAACGCGGGTAAGACTGACTACGTAATTTTCTCCTTCCAAAAGGGAAAAAGTCCACTGCCTACTAGTTACATAGTAGGAACGGAGGAAACTTCACCAGCCAACAACCTAGTATATCTGGGAATTAAAATGGACAGACACCTCCATTTTAGTAACCATTTTGCGAAGAAGTTGAAGCAAACCCACACGAAGTCTTACCGGCTTGCGCACTTATTAACCTCCCCCAATCTATCACTGCGTCTCAAGCTACTGATCTACAAGAGTATACTCAGGCTTACTCTGCTGTACGGTGCACCACTTTTTCGTTATCTGACGTATACGACAGCTAAGAAACTCCAACAATTCCAAAACGGTATACTGATGAAAGTGGTCAGAGGTACTTTATTCGAGCAGCGGAGCAACAGTGAGCTTCACGAGATCTTTGATCTGCCTACGGTAGATGAATTCATTTAACGAAGACATATCAAATTTTTCGACTCCCTGCAATACTTGACAAATCCGATAACCCCCGCTCCGTTCCCCCATCGATGGCAGGACGCTGTCGCGGCAGGAACGCTTTAGTCTTAGGTTCTATATATAGGTTTAGTTTTTAGTGTGTTTCCAGAGCTGAAGGTGTGTATGTGTTTTTTGACTTTTAACTTCAAAAAGATATTGTATCATATTTATGCACTCCTTCGAATGCATCTGCGTATGCAGCACGAGGAGAAAAATGTAAATAGAAATTTTTTTGTTCATTGTAATACTTATATAAATAAAAAGGTTTTGAAATTTAAAAAAAAAAAAAAGTGATATCATTAGTTGCATCCTTGCTGTGACGGGTCAAGGGGTCTCGTGTCCGTAGACGACTTGAAAACAAATTTCCAAAATCCAACCCTTGGACATCCAACAGTGTGGCGACGAAGAATATTTCGCCTCCTTTATAAGAGAAACAATTCTTTTCGATGCGCACGGACTTACTAACACCGTCTGTCTCGTGCATGGCCTCATGCTTGTTCGATTGGTTTTGGCAACATTGAGGTGATATATCATCGCTATTATTGCCACAAGCTTATCTTCGTATACTCCCTAAAGACTACACCAGGTTGATATGATGTAACTAAAAACAGAAAGAAACATCCGGGCCTTCAGGCGGAAGTGAGACCAAAACTAATTTGAGGATCCATTGTCTTAATGACTTCTGTTCAGAACGGGTCCCATCTTACCCAGATGGCCAGCACACATTAGCATCACTGATAATCTACTATTTAGGCATATAAAGACAAGTTTATTCGAATAGCGTATCATAAAATTGCCAGACAAATAAATTAAAAACAGTTAGGCTGTGAGTAGTTCGATATTGTGTAGTATTCAAGTCAATTTATTTCCAATATTTACTTAGTATTAGGTTAAGAATTAGTATGTAAGTTAGTTTTAAGGTTGATCAAAAAGGTGAGCCCCATCACCTTTATTAGTCAGTTTAGTCCAGTCACATAATCAGTCACATAATCACATAATGTATATCATTATACTTGTTCATTCATTATATAATTTGTATAAAATAACAAAAGCTGTATATAATGTAGCGACGCTACAGGAAATACAAAAATAATTTGTAAATAGATTCGCCTAAAGATCTATAATTATATATAAATAACTGTAAATTTAAAGGGGCTGTGACCGATAGACTTTTATAGCCAATGTAAATTAGCGATTGTTTACGCCTGTAATTCGTTTATTTTAGTTATTGAAGGAAAAAATTATCATTCATTGTTAAGCCGAATAAGGGGTCTTGCTCTGACAAGTAATTATCTAACAAAGTACCCTCGTAAAATTTATTATAAAAAAAAAAGAAAAAAAGTGTAAATTAGAGATAAATATTTTTTTGTATTTGGTTAGTTTTATATAAAGAATTAATAATTATTGATAATATTATAAATGTTCTAAGAATATCTTTGTGTTTCAAATGTGAGTGTATTGATTTTGTTTTATGTGAAATATGCTGGAAAGTAAACAAAACAAATAACGGTGCGGGACGCCTCCGAGGCCCCGTAAAACCCTACATCCTTTATAGAGGATTAAAAGGACGGAGCACCGGGATCAGTCGCTTGCAGTCAGTGTGTGGATCAGTTGGCCAACACCCGCCGGAGCGCCCCCCCCCCTCATCTCACCACCTTATCGGCCTATGGTTTATGGGGAGCACCTCTGGTTGGAGATTTGACTTGGAACTAGTATGGATATGAGCATATCGATCATCGACTCACCGATTCCATCCACCGGGAACCTCACAGCTGAATGACTAATCCACTATCTAGCTACGACAGGTAACCTCGTTGGACGTAGCTTCCACGTACCGAGGGTTTATGTTGTTTGTTTACGTCGTTCATCAGTTTACACCAAATAACACCAAACTATGCATACGTATAGATAAACACGGACAGTGATGTATTTGTTTTGTTCTCATTCTTCGATCAGCAAACTTTAAGTTAATAAAACTCTGGTTTACAAGTTTCCAGTTTAGTAAAGTTTAAGTATTTTTCTGTCCAATAGTTTAAGTAATTTTTCTCTCAAATAGTTTAATTATTTTTTTATCAAATAGTTTAATTATTTTTTTTTCAAATAGTTTAAGTATTTTTTTTTTATCAAATAGCTTAAGGATTTTTTTTTGTTTATTATCATTTAATAAAATGTCGGTAATCTAAATGTCAATTCCCTGTAATATTTCAGGTTCCCCTGTCCTTGGGTAATGCCCTCTCCTGGCATTAATATTTTCCCCAGATTCCTGTAAACATTTAGGGGGAGGAGGAAGAGAGAGAAAGTCGGGGGTTTACAAGTGGTGTCAGGTGTGGGGTGGATTGCAAGAAAATCCACTAATCCGGGATAAACTTTTATTTCGAAAAATTTTTTTTTGATAAATCCCTTTTAAAATGTCGGTTGAAAGTAACCTCCGACAGAGGATAGAAGAATTAGAGAAGGCTAACCTGGCTTTGGCCCAGTCGGAAGAAAAGTTGAAAAATGAACTCGAAGCTAGCCGGACAGAGATAAAGGAAGGAGGGACACCTAAGCCACCAAGGAAGGATTTGTCCTTGCAGGGTCTGATCAAGACGTGGGGAGGGGAGGCGAGTGCCAGGCCGGTTGACGAATTCCTAGAGTATGTGGAGGAAGTAGCAGCTTGTGGAGCTTGGGAGGACGTTGACCGAGTTCGGATTTGTAGGCTCAAGTTGCAGGGCCCGGCAGCCGCCTTTGTCAGAGGAAATGAGGAATTAAAGGGTATGGTCAGCTTTAAGAAGTTTGCAGACGCACTGCGAGAAAGGTTTGGAGATCCACATACTTTTGAATATTATGGAAGAATTTTGCAGGAGACGAGTCAACAGCCAAAAGAGAGGATCCAAGAATTTTCGGACAGATGCATTTCCTTGGGGGGGAAAATGACCAGGTCCGATCTATCTGGGAATGAAGCAAAGTGGTGGGCGCGGGAAGTAGAGAGAAAAGTGCTAGAAGCGTTCATGAGGGGACTCTCGGGTGAGGTGGGAAAACAGGTGTTGTTCGGACGCCCAGATACACTGAAGAATGCAGTGAGATTGGCGTTAGATGTAGAACAAGCCTTGCAAGAGCATCAACGGGGAAAGAACGTATATGTGTTGGAAGAGGCAGGGGGCAGGTCCGGCCCCTGCCATGAGCAGCAACGAGAGAGTGAGAGAAATAGGTATAGAAGCTCAGTGGATCCTATCGCTAGAAACGAGGACCAGGCCTCGGCACGGGGAGCGGGAGCGGTGTTTAGCTTAAGGGAACAGATCGAAGACGCTTGTATCAGCGCGATTCAAAAGGCGCTTCCCTCGAGACTAGGGAAATCCGATTCTCAGCGTTGCTATCGGTGTGGAGAGTTAGGACATTACGCAAGGGGATGCAGAATGCCACCACCGGCTAAAGGAGTCAGCAATAACCCGGGCCCCAGAGGAAGGTTAACTTGCTACAGGTGTGGACGGCAAGGGCATATAGCGAACCAGTGCAGATCCCAGCAGCTGCCCGCCGAAAAGAAATTGAACCCCGTGCAGGGGCCCCCAAATGCTTAAGGCCCGACGGTCACCCCCCGTCTGGGCCGGAGAAACCCAAGCCTGTGGATGAGAAATGGCTTACAGGGGTGGGAGCCGGAGTAGGTAAATTGATAAAACTGGACATGCTAATTGGGGGATATCTCCACCACATGATAGTAGACACGGGGGCCGAAGTGACGCTAATTCGCACGGCGCTTCCGGGAGTTCAATTAAGGCCCGCCAGTGTCCGAGCTAGAGGAGTAACAGGACAGGCTCTGCGTATTTTGGGGGTACAAGAGTTGATGTGCCAAGTAGACGGCCTGGAAGTGAAACATCAGGTGATGGTAATCAGCGTGAACTTGCCCGGAGACGGAATCATAGGTTTGGATTTGCTAGAAAAGCTAGGAGCCAAACTGGATATTCGTAACCGGGAGGTGATAGTGACGCCGCCTGACGCTGGCCTGAGTTTTGAGAAGCAACCAGTCAACGTACATCCCCTTCACCAGTTGGGAGTGGCAATAAATTCCTTAGAAGCGAAAGGGAGAAGTACAAGGGAAACGACGCAGGAGGAGCCAATTCCAAAGGATGGATCCTCGTCCGACCTAATCCATGCCCAAGAAAGAAAGCACCAACAGAAGAGAAAAAAGAGGGCCAAACGCGGAAACCAGCAGGCCGCGAACAAAGCAGTAGAGACCCCGGGATCCCGCGAACAACCCGACAAGCACGATGAGACCAAGGGGCTAGAAATTACCAGCCCTGCTCGAATCGCAATCCCTTCGTGTAGTGAGAAACTCATTAGAGCAACGATCCACCAGAGAGAGAAGGCAGTGGTGGTTGTCGAGCCGGTACAATTGAAACAAGGTAGCTTAAGAGTAGGGCGAAGTATTGGGCTCGTAGAACACGGGGAGGTTTGGATCCAACTTATGAACTCGGGGCCGGTGGATACCTACCTCGATAAAGGGCAATTATTGGGAATAGGCGCGGAATGGCATACGGAGGAAAGAAATGAAAGGGACGTTCGGATACACCGAGTAGAGGGTAGCGAGAATGCTCAGGAAAAGGGGGCTCAACTATGGAATGTAGACCACCTCGGTGAGTCGGATAAGGGTGTAGTCGAGTCGCTGCTAGAAGAGTTTAAAGATCTATTCGAAGAACCGGGAAAGGAAGGCTGCTCTACTGGGGTGAAGCATAGAATACCAACAGGGGAAGCTCCCCCGGTGATCAAGCGCCCGTATCGAGTGCCCTTCAACCAACGAGCGGTAGTAGACGAACACTTAGAAGAAATGTTACGCAAGGGAGTGATAGCTCCTTCCGACAGTGCTTGGGCAGCACCTGTCGTGTTGGTACCCAAACGAAGTGAAGACGGAAGGACCCAGTATAGATTCCGCACTGATTTCCGGGGGCTGAATGCAGTAACGCAGGTGGATGCTTACCCCCTACCATTGATTCAGGAAACATTAGAGATGTTGGGACAGAGTAGGCTTTTCACAACATTAGACCTTGCCAGCGGCTACCACCAAATACCGGTGGCCGAGGAAGATCGACCGAAAACTGCATTCACCACCCTAGGGGGGCACTACGAGTACCATAAAATGCCGTTCGGGCTTGCTGGGGCCCCAGCCACATTCCAGCGAACTATGGACCAGGTACTGATGGGAGTTAAGGGGACCGACTGCTACGTTTATTTAGATGACATTATCATCTTCAGTGGTGATATGGAGGAGCACTGCACTCGATTAAGAAGGGTGCTGGAGCGACTGCGGGGTGCTAATCTGAAGTTGAAAGGACCAAAATGTAAGTTTGTGGTCAGGCAGGTAAAATATCTTGGCCACTTGGTAACCAGTGAAGGGGTGAAACCTGACCCAGAAAAGATCACGGCGGTGACAGAATTTCCAAAACGCCGGATATTACCGGAGGTTCGTACCTCAGTTCGCCGAAATTGCCAAGCCCCTTACCCAGTTGACGGGGAAGGGAATGTCATTTCACTGGGGGAAAGAACAAGACGAGGCGTTTACCGCTCTACAGGAGATATTGTGTTCTGACCGAGTGCTGATTTATCCTGATTTCCGAGACCCTTTCATTCTGGCGACCGATGCCTCTGGAATGGCAGTAGGGGCCGTCCTCTCACAACTCCGAAACGGACAAGAAAGGCCTATCGCCTTTGCCAGTCGACAGCTACACCCAGCGGAACAAAATTATTCGGCTACCGAAAGAGAGCTACTTTCGGTAGTCTGGGCAACCAAGCATTTTAGGTGCTATCTGTTGGGTCGAAAGTTTACACTTGTCACTGACCACGCTGCACTTAAATGGATGCTGTCCCTAAGAGACCCGTCCTCACGCTTGATGAGGTGGGCTCTCAGACTCGAGGAATTCGAGTATCAGGTCGTCCACAAACCAGGGAAGAAGCATACCAACGCGGACTCCCTGAGTAGGGCCGTAGCGGGTATAAGGACGTTCGACGAAGGAGCCCAACGGGCTCTTTGGAAAAGAGGGCAGGAACAGGACGAAGAATGCCAGAGATGGGTCAAAAATAACCCACGAGGGTTACGGACGGGGGCGGATGGTATAATACACTACGGAATAAGTGATGACCCAAATCAATGGAAAATTTTGGTTCCACTAGATCGCCGGCAACAGATCATGGAGGAACACCATAGTCGGCCATGGGCGGGACATCCGGGAAGAGAACGTACCCAGGAATTGATAAAGAAGAAGTACTATTGGCCCTCGATGGGGAAAGATATAGAAGAGTTCGTTAAGGGGTGCCACCCGTGTGCTCAGAGAAAGACCCCCCCTGGGTTAACAGCTCCTCTAGAGGCCCCCTTCTTTCCCAAGGAGCCATTCGAAATGGTTTCCCTGGATATCGTGGGGCCGTTCCCAAAGAGTAGCCGCGGGAATAAATATTTGTTAACTTTTATAGACCACTTCAGCCGATACACTGAAGCTGAACCTATAAGAGAACAGACGGCGGACGAGACCGCTCGGGTTTTTGTCGAGCGTATAATCACCAGACATGGGACTCCAAAGAAACTACGGACGAAGATGTTTCATCGAGCGAAAAGGAGCCCACCCGCCCGGTTACCCCGTTGGTGAACACATCGGAGGTCTCGGGAGAGACCTCGGTGGAAGATGACAGTACCAACTATCGAGACCCGACTTGGGAGGCGGATAGTACAGAGGCACCGATGTTGCCGCGCAGTCCCTACTTATTGAGAAATAATCGCCGGTCTAGCCGGGGAGGGAGAAACAAAGAGTGAGGGTGTCAGTGCGTGTCACGAGAAAGAAAAGTGTTGACCCTGGGTCAACACTTTTGGAAAACGGGGAGTGTTGTGACCGATAGACTTTTATAGCCAATGTAAATTAGCGATTGTTTACGCCTGTAATTCGTTTATTTTAGTTATTGAAGGAAAAAATTATCATTCATTGTTAAGCCGAATAAGGGGTCTTGCTCTGACAAGTAATTATCTAACAAAGTACCCTCGTAAAATTTATTATAAAAAAAAAAAAAAAAAAGTGTAAATTAGAGATAAATATTTTTTTGTATTTGGTTAGTTTTATATAAAGAATTAATAATTATTGATAATATTATAAATGTTCTAAGAATATCTTTGTGTTTCAAATGTGAGTGTATTGATTTTGTTTTATGTGAAATATGCTGGAAAGTAAACAAAACAAATAACGGTGCGGGACGCCTCCGAGGCCCCGTAAAACCCTACATCCTTTATAGAGGATTAAAAGGACGGAGCACCGGGATCAGTCGCTTGCAGTCAGTGTGTGGATCAGTTGGCCAACACCCGCCGGAGCGCCCCCCCCTCATCTCACCACCTTATCGGCCTATGGTTTATGGGGAGCACCTCTGGTTGGAGATTTGACTTGGAACTAGTATGGATATGAGCATATCGATCATCGACTCACCGATTCCATCCACCGGGAACCTCACAGCTGAATGACTAATCCACTATCTAGCTACGACAGGTAACCTCGTTGGACGTAGCTTCCACGTACCGAGGGTTTATGTTGTTTGTTTACGTCGTTCATCAGTTTACACCAAATAACACCAAACTATGCATACGTATAGATAAACACGGACAGTGATGTATTTGTTTTGTTCTCATTCTTCGATCAGCAAACTTTAAGTTAATAAAACTCTGGTTTACAAGTTTCCAGTTTAGTAAAGTTTAAGTATTTTTCTGTCCAATAGTTTAAGTAATTTTTCTCTCAAATAGTTTAATTATTTTTTTATCAAATAGTTTAATTATTTTTTTTTCAAATAGTTTAAGTATTTTTTTTTTATCAAATAGCTTAAGGATTTTTTTTTGTTTATTATCATTTAATAAAATGTCGGTAATCTAAATGTCAATTCCCTGTAATATTTCAGGTTCCCCTGTCCTTGGGTAATGCCCTCTCCTGGCATTAATATTTTCCCCAGATTCCTGTAAACATTTAGGGGGAGGAGGAAGAGAGAGAAAGTCGGGGGTTTACAAGTGGTGTCAGGTGTGGGGTGGATTGCAAGAAAATCCACTAATCCGGGATAAACTTTTATTTCGAAAAATTTTTTTTTGATAAATCCCTTTTAAAATGTCGGTTGAAAGTAACCTCCGACAGAGGATAGAAGAATTAGAGAAGGCTAACCTGGCTTTGGCCCAGTCGGAAGAAAAGTTGAAAAATGAACTCGAAGCTAGCCGGACAGAGATAAAGGAAGGAGGGACACCTAAGCCACCAAGGAAGGATTTGTCCTTGCAGGGTCTGATCAAGACGTGGGGAGGGGAGGCGAGTGCCAGGCCGGTTGACGAATTCCTAGAGTATGTGGAGGAAGTAGCAGCTTGTGGAGCTTGGGAGGACGTTGACCGAGTTCGGATTTGTAGGCTCAAGTTGCAGGGCCCGGCAGCCGCCTTTGTCAGAGGAAATGAGGAATTAAAGGGTATGGTCAGCTTTAAGAAGTTTGCAGACGCACTGCGAGAAAGGTTTGGAGATCCACATACTTTTGAATATTATGGAAGAATTTTGCAGGAGACGAGTCAACAGCCAAAAGAGAGGATCCAAGAATTTTCGGACAGATGCATTTCCTTGGGGGGGAAAATGACCAGGTCCGATCTATCTGGGAATGAAGCAAAGTGGTGGGCGCGGGAAGTAGAGAGAAAAGTGCTAGAAGCGTTCATGAGGGGACTCTCGGGTGAGGTGGGAAAACAGGTGTTGTTCGGACGCCCAGATACACTGAAGAATGCAGTGAGATTGGCGTTAGATGTAGAACAAGCCTTGCAAGAGCATCAACGGGGAAAGAACGTATATGTGTTGGAAGAGGCAGGGGGCAGGTCCGGCCCCTGCCATGAGCAGCAACGAGAGAGTGAGAGAAATAGGTATAGAAGCTCAGTGGATCCTATCGCTAGAAACGAGGACCAGGCCTCGGCACGGGGAGCGGGAGCGGTGTTTAGCTTAAGGGAACAGATCGAAGACGCTTGTATCAGCGCGATTCAAAAGGCGCTTCCCTCGAGACTAGGGAAATCCGATTCTCAGCGTTGCTATCGGTGTGGAGAGTTAGGACATTACGCAAGGGGATGCAGAATGCCACCACCGGCTAAAGGAGTCAGCAATAACCCGGGCCCCAGAGGAAGGTTAACTTGCTACAGGTGTGGACGGCAAGGGCATATAGCGAACCAGTGCAGATCCCAGCAGCTGCCCGCCGAAAAGAAATTGAACCCCGTGCAGGGGCCCCCAAATGCTTAAGGCCCGACGGTCACCCCCCGTCTGGGCCGGAGAAACCCAAGCCTGTGGATGAGAAATGGCTTACAGGGGTGGGAGCCGGAGTAGGTAAATTGATAAAACTGGACATGCTAATTGGGGGATATCTCCACCACATGATAGTAGACACGGGGGCCGAAGTGACGCTAATTCGCACGGCGCTTCCGGGAGTTCAATTAAGGCCCGCCAGTGTCCGAGCTAGAGGAGTAACAGGACAGGCCATGCGTATTAACTACTGATAAACTTAGTTATTGAAGGAAAAAATTATCATTCATTGTTAAGCCGAATAAGGGGTCTTGCTCTGACAAGTAATTATCTAACAAAGTACCCTCGTAAAATTTATTATAAAAAAAAAAAAAAAAAAGTGTAAATTAGAGATAAATATTTTTTTGTATTTGGTTAGTTTTATATAAAGAATTAATAATTATTGATAATATTATAAATGTTCTAAGAATATCTTTGTGTTTCAAATGTGAGTGTATTGATTTTGTTTTATGTGAAATATGCTGGAAAGTAAACAAAACAAATAACGGTGCGGGACGCCTCCGAGGCCCCGTAAAACCCTACATCCTTTATAGAGGATTAAAAGGACGGAGCACCGGGATCAGTCGCTTGCAGTCAGTGTGTGGATCAGTTGGCCAACACCCGCCGGAGCGCCCCCCCCCCTCATCTCACCACCTTATCGGCCTATGGTTTATGGGGAGCACCTCTGGTTGGAGATTTGACTTGGAACTAGTATGGATATGAGCATATCGATCATCGACTCACCGATTCCATCCATCGGGAACCTCACAGCTGAATGACTAATCCACTATCTAGCTACGACAGGTAACCTCGTTGGACGTAGCTTCCACGTACCGAGGGTTTATGTTGTTTGTTTACGTCGTTCATCAGTTTACACCAAATAACACCAAACTATGCATACGTATAGATAAACACGGACAGTGATGTATTTGTTTTGTTCTCATTCTTCGATCAGCAAACTTTAAGTTAATAAAACTCTGGTTTACAAGTTTCCAGTTTAGTAAAGTTTAAGTATTTTTCTGTCCAATAGTTTAAGTAATTTTTCTCTCAAATAGTTTAATTATTTTTTTATCAAATAGTTTAATTATTATTTTTTTCAAATAGTTTAAGTATTTTTTTTTTATCAAATAGCTTAAGGATTTTTTTTTGTTTATTATCATTTAATAAAATGTCGGTAATCTAAATGTCAATTCCCTGTAATATTTCAGGTTCCCCTGTCCTTGGGTAATGCCCTCTCCTGGCATTAATATTTTCCCCAGATTCCTGTAAACATTTAGGGGGAGGAGGAAGAGAGAGAAAGTCGGGGGTTTACAGGGCTATGAAAGAAAGAAGAAAAAAAATTTACTTAGTAAGAATAATTTTATGCTAATGTGCAATACAATTAGTCTATAAACTCCCTACATTCTTGAACTCATCCCTTCCAAGTTCATAAAATTCCACAGTAACTTATCCAACCATCCTAATCCCCTAGCACAGTCATTGCACTGCACCCCTCATCCCCATAATCCTCCTCGGAGACTAAAACGGCGGTGGCCTCGTGAACTGCTATAATTACATGACCGTGCGAGTACTGGCAATGGCCAGTTCTCCAATCATTTTCTGAGCGTCTGTGGCTCTCACGCGCTCGGTCAGCTCCCAATGGCTCTTATCCAGTGACACGGCTGATGGAGGAGCGTGGGGAACTTCCCAAGACTCCGCTTCCTCTTTCGTAAGCGAGGGAGGTGCCAACCATATGGACGTGGGAGGTCTCTGGGACGTTTGTAAATACTGTGTGAAAGAAAATTGTAAATATGGTATGAATGAGATTATCTATCACAATTGCTTATTGCCCAATAAGGCAGATTGTAATTTTATCAATTTATTATATAAACAAAGTTGTTAATATGTATAAACTAAAGACTAACATCATCGTTCTTGATTATGTGAATGAAGACTCCATTGATGTATGCAAACATTTCAATTTAAAATATTAAGGCCCTTTGTACATTGTACATTGTGCTGTTTCAGTATTGAACAGGCAGGGAGGTATAATACTCCATAGTTGTAAGTTTTTGTGTTTGTATGATTTCTTCATGTGAATTAGTTCTATGGTTTCTGGTTTAAATAAATTAAAGAGGACAGTAGTTTTTTATATATTGAGCTACGTCTTGAAACATTTCGCATAGTAAATAGATCTCTCTATGGTTTCCTGTCAGCGTAGAAACGTTACATCCTGCTTCAGAAAAAATCAATCATTCACATTAATGGACATTCACTTCATAGATCACATTAAAGAAAGAACTAAAAGAAATTTTAAGTTGGAATAAGACTTTTACATTAGTCAATATTTTAGATATTTTCTTTTATTGTTTGTGAAAAAACGAACTGAGTAGATTTATCGAAAGATATGAATTTTATTTTTAAATATATTTTTATATTGTTTAATAAACTCTGACAAGCATTATCTCTTGATAGTTTTAATTCGCCTGATACCTCATTTATTTGAAGAAATATAATTTAGCTTACAATTTCCCTATTGACCACTCTCATTCCAGTATCGATGGCAACAAGCTGTCCGGGAAAACATTATATTCGGCACATCAGCCTACAATAGAAAAATTCTTGTAACCATGACACATTATATAGAATGTAACTATGCGCTACAGTAAATATAATAAGCACGATGTGCATTTATGTAGAGATTACATATTGTGAAATCTGTGAATTGAATGAAATTTATGTAAAAAAAAAAACATGAAACAATTCCATTCCGATACCGGTGAGTTTTCTTTTTTAACACTAAGTACACTATTCATAAGTATGTAAGTTGGTTTTAATAATTCAATAACTGATTTTATTGCATCCCCCCTGCAGTTTAATTTCATTAGAATTTATTTAATTCTTTGAATTTCTGAATAAAAGAATTGTACTGGTTTTAATTGGATTCCTCTAATGGAAGGTTGTTAAAACAAAAGTCTTCATCTTCATCTTCATCGAAATACCCTTTCTTTAAATCTTCATCTACTTTAACGAATACTTTCCGATATCCGTTGGCTGGTGTTATTGCGGAGACAGCATTTTTAATAGTTGATTTTGTTAATAATACCTGATGATGTTGTAGATTCCCAAAATCCACTGGTAAACTGAACCATAATTGTTTATCATAATCACCTTCGTCTGTTTTGATGATATGCACAAATAATTTGGATTCCCTTGTTTTCTGATTCATTTTTCAATCAATAACTTGTAATTATATTTGTAAGTTGGTTTTAATAATTCAATAACTGATTTTATTAATCTGTAAGGATTTACAATGGCATTAGAATTAAAAGCATCTAACGATTGAACAATATAAAATAAACGAAATAAACATACCTGTAAAGATTAATTAAACTACACGTTATTTGCCAGGTATTCTAATGGATAGTCACAAACACAAACAATAAACATAAGTCTTATCTTGAAAGTACACACCAAAAGCAGTCTAAAGATGACTAAGTCATGAAAATTGTTAAGGTCATAAATTGCTCAGGACGAAAGCCGGTAGAAAAAAAATCATTACGAGAAAACTCACTTCTTCATATTTTAAGAGTCTCCTCTTCCTTTAAGAACGGCATTTGGAGGAGAGATTACCGTCCTCCCTTTAAAGGAGCACTTACGAGATCCTGGGAGAGTTATGGCTAACTGCAAATACCAACCAGGTGTCGGGTCTACTCACGCTACAGTTTAGTGTCTGCAGTCTGTCACTGGGAAGGGAAAACAGTCATGTGTCATGTATCGCCCAACTATGGAGAGTCCCTTTAACATATACCGGATGAGCTTCCCCTTGAGATTCTCAAATGACAAAAAATAAATATATTATTTGAAAGTGACAGCGGGAGTCCTGGCAATGGCCAGTTTCTCTAATCATGTCCTGAGCGTCTGTGACTCTCGCGCTCTTGGTCAGCCTCCGCTGGCTCTTATCCAGTGACGTGGCTGACGTAGGAGCGTGGGGGACTTCCCATGACTCCACATGGTAACAACCATGTGGACTTGGGGGGCGTCTGGATTGTTTGTATATATAGTATGAATGAGCGAGTGAATGAAAATTGTAAATTGGTATGAACGAGATCATTTATCACAGTTACATATAGCCCAATCAGGCAGATTGTAATTTTATCATAATAAAGTTGTTGTACAAACTATTATTTAATAACTTTATGGTTCTTGTTACGAAAATGTTTTATGAATTTTGATCTAATCTAATGACTTAGATATCTCACCAGGACGACTCCTTTAGGGCTTCACAGACATTTCCTGTGGTTATCGCCTTACCTCTATGAATTAATTACCCATTTATTTACAATGGTCGGCGTTAAAGGTCTGTTATCTATTATATAAAATACATTCAATAACAACTTTATTATGATGAAATTACAATCTGCCTTTACTTAATAGGCAATAAATAATTGAGATAAGTGTTTTCATTCATACCATATTTACAATTCATCATTCGTTCGCACATTCATACAATATTTACAAACAGCCCAGGGGCCCCCTAAGTCCACACGGTTGTTGCCTCCCTCGCATGCGAAAGAGGAAGCGGAGTCTCGGGAAGTCCCCCACGCTCCCCACCAGCCACGTCACCGGATACGAGCCAGCGGAGGATGACGAAGAGCGCGAGAGCCACATACGCTCAGGACATGATTGGAGAAACTGGCCATTGCCAGGACTCCCTAAAATAGATATTATAAATTTTTCGACTCACTACAGTATTTGACAAGCCCGGTGTTTAACACGATAACCCCCGCTCCGTTCCCCTATCGATGGCAAGACGCATTCGAGGCAGAAAAAAAATCTCAGAAAATTGTCTTAGGTTCTAGTTTTAGGTTTTAGTTTTTAGTTTCCCACATTGTAAGCCGAAGGTAAGCCCCATCACCTAGTCTTGTACACATTGCATTGTAAATTTTAACTTCTTATTGAAGTTATTGTAGTCCTACCCTCCTTCGAAGGCATCTGCGTATTCAGCAAGAGGAGTACTTTGTAAATCTTGTACATTGTATTTTTTGTTCATCTGTTTGTAAATTTTGATCAATAAAGGGGTTATTGGAGGAAAAAAAATGAATTATTTTCACTTCATTCATCATTTAGTGATATGCGATTTTCTTAACATTTTTCCTGCCGAAAACCCCATGCGCGTTGAATAAACGTAATTTTTTTTCTTTTCTTTTAGCTCATTAAAAAACTACCCAACATCCTAAAAATTGAGATATAAGGTAGGACTTTTCTGAGGTCCATACATAAGGCAGTAATTTAGGAACTCAATTATAGGATAACCAACTCAAATCTTTCAGACGTCTCAGATGACAGAGGGTCGTACTGACCCCTTGTGTACGAAACCTGCATTGGCATGCTGGACGATTTGTAAGTAAATAATTATAATATACAGGTGTAAAATGGATCTATGTATGGACATAGATGGGTACGGATGATTTGTGTGAAGAGACGCCTGCGGAAGAGAAAGGGGCGCAAGCTAAGTGCCGCATTTCCATAATTACCACCGTTCGTCAGCGACGTCCTCTGAATACATGCGAAGAGTATACCCTGGCCGAGGACTGTGCGAGTTCGAGTGCAAGCCGCAAGGGTACGTGACCAAAGCCTAATTGTCGCCGTTACTGCTCGAATGCTAAGAGTCCTCCTGGCGGGCGATTCTTACCGTTTAATATTCACAAGACTTCTCAGTCGTGAAACACCTGTGGCATCGAAGTACAGTGGAATTGGGTCGAGTACTTCGGAGATCCTGGCGACAGACAGTCGAGGAAATGCAGCCGTTTACGTTGGAAAGTGTCGGAGGTCTCTTCAGCATAGAGACGATGGTTGCATAATGGTAAAGCTGCGAAAATGTTCGATTCCTGTTCGGAAACGTACGCTTTTGTCACCGTCACCCATGTGAGGGCACGTACTTTCTTCACCGACTTCATAAGCAGAGGTACTTACAATTAAAGTTCAAAGCTAGTGGAAAGGTTAGGTGTTAATGATCTCTAAAACGCATCTATATCATAATTACTTTAACTACGTGTGAAAGTTTTTTCACTGCCGGTTCTTAAATTAAGCCTTAGTCTATTCATAATTATTGCAGTGAGACAATATATTGAGGTTGGCAAGAAAGTTGCAAGTAAGAAATAAAACTTGATTTTTTCTATACAAAAAATGAACTATATTTATAATTCATATATATTTTATTCTGTAAAATGATCTTTTCCCATATTTCTGGTAACATCATGATCCCGTGCTCATAGAACTTCTGGACCTAATCAGCAATCACGTGCGTTCTATTAAACAATCGACACCATAAACTTCGCATATCTCTTTGTGAACCTCAGCCGCTTTCTTGCCTTCATGAAAATAAAAAATTAAAATGTGTCGAAAATGTTTATTTTTCCACTCCATGTTAAAACTGACTGTAAACTCACAGTTGTAAAGAAAATTACAGGGAATTTGTTTCTATAGTAACCTAAAGGTATCGACTACCAAATCTCAAAAGAAAAAAATTCTAACATTGAAAGAATAACGAAACAAACATAACGCTATCTACTGCTACAAACCTAAATCACTTTTTTGCCAACCCAATAGTATATAAAATGTGTTCATAATTATCCCTGATGTTATTGAAAGTTTATTTACAGTCCTCGATGTTGCCTGTACAGGCGGAAGGTTGACGGTGTGTATGGATACGAGGTATGGAGGATCCAAGTGCCAAAAATTTGAAAAAAGTTTTTTCACGCCAAAATAATCTTGCCGATGCCGATGTGCCAACAGACTCCAAAAATGAACTCTATTCAGTTGAAACAAGCCCCAAAAGATGGCGTCACAGTGTGTATATATCCACGCATGCCATTTCTTCTAAATGATCATTGTATATATATATTATCAATAAAGAGGTTTTGAACGAAAAAAAACAACAACTTCTAAATGAATGCATCTGCGCATAGCGGACAGAGGAGAAAATTTGTCAATTCTTTTGTTCATATTTTTACATTGTATTAAATTCAAGGGGTTTAGAAAAAAGGGAAAAAAAAACTTCTAAATGATCTTAGGGCTCCCCTAAGTGAAAGGCACCCATCATTCAAATAATTTTCCTTATTATTTTCCTACATCCTTTTTTTAGTTTTGAGAGCTAAGAAAAAAAAAATCTAAATGATCTATATCTATATATAAATGATAAGTTTATTTCGTCCATTTTCCATAATACTAGTTGTAGTTGTAGTAGAGTGTTGTTTATGATATACCAGTTAGTTTGATTTTATTGCTGTTATTGTGCACTTTCGTTGCTGCGTTAGTGAGAATGAATGCATCTGCCTTCAAGCCAGTTCAAAACTCGAAGAGAAAACTAACAAGTGGAGACACGTACAAGGCCAGGAAAGCACTTTCCGCTTTAATATCAGGGCATAGCTATTCAGGCTTCAAATCTAGACTTTGCTACCATTGAGAAGCGCCAAAATATTTCTATGCTATTCAATTTGAATGACGCAAAACGTGCCATTCGCACTTTATAGAACTGAAACGTCAGTCAAGATCATTGATATAGGAAAGAAAACAGTTAAATTTTTTGACTCACCTAAGCCAGGCTACTTGAATAAACGTGACAAAAGACAGTCCAGGAATCGTATTTTTCAAGAAAGGCTCTAGTACCTTAGTACCGTTTAAAACGGGGAGTAAACCGTGTGGGCATAGTATTACTAGAAATTTCAAGTCTTCCGAAGGTGGTGTCAGATAAAAAAAACTGTACCTCCGTGCCGCCTTACAGAAGTTAAGTGAAGATAAGTGAAGTTGTACTAAAATTACAATCTGCCTCGTTAGGCAGTAAGTAATTGTGATAAATGTTTTCATTCGTACAGTATTTACAAACAGACCACTCAATTCCACATCGTTGTCACCTCCCTCGCATGCGAAAGAGGAAAAGGGGAGCCTTAGAAAGTCCCGGAAGCCACATACGCTCAGCACATGATTGGAGAAACTGGCCATTGCCAGGACTCCCACTTACAGCAGATCACGAGGCCACTGCCGTTTCAGTCTCCGAGGAGGATTATAGGGATGAGTGGTGAAGTGCAATGACTGTGCTACGGAATTAGGGTGGTTGGATAGGTTACTATAGAATTTCATGAACTTGGAAGGGATGAGTTCAAGAATGTTTCTGACATAATAAGGGGCATTTACTATTGTTCTCAGGACGTTTGATTGAAACGATTGGATACGCTTGATGTTCGACTTTTTTGCTGTCCCCCATAGCTCTATTCCGTATGTCCAGATTTGCTTCAGTATGACTTTGTAGATTAGTAATTTATTTTCTATTGAGAGATGGTCCTTTGAAGTAGTCTTGTACAGTTGTCCAAAGCGTTTGTTTAGTTCTTGTCTTTTTAGCCTCGTATGTGGGTTCCAGGTCAGTCGTTTGTCGAGATGGAAGCCTAAGTACCGTACAGATACAGGGAGAGGAATGGAATTACTAATAAACTAGTGGACAAGACCTGCGGCAGAGGGTGAAGGTAAAGTAATTCCCATTAATGCAAGAAGTTATTTGAATTGATTACGGATTACGGAAAATTAAATAATACATTTGGATACAGGCTTAGATAGATGAAATATTTACTTCAGTGTATTCGGTCAACTGTTCAATAGAGCTCCGGGCCAGAAACACAACACGGACAATATGCCACACAACATAAATACCAATATCCTACAAAGTAATATTACACATGTGTGAGGTGACTTTTAAGGTTAAACTTCCAAGAGGCTTAGATTGGTTTTGGGTTTTTATATTAAAAAAAAACAAAAAAAACACATGATTATTATTAATATCGAGATTCCCAATCGCTTTGCATCTAAAAATAGATAGTAATTTTGACATATAAATCATACTTTTAATATTCTTATGTCAAAAAAATAATGATGGTTCAATGTGATCTTTGGCATTGCATTTCGTCGGCCCTTACTTCATGATTAACTGAGCATGATGATATGATATTCTTGCTCTTTAACAATCATAAACATAATACAAATTTTTTTACTGCCGGATACTGTGGAATGGTATGATTATAAACCTTTATTGTCTTTACACATTTGGTACCTGAAATTGAAAGATAAAAAAGATGCTATTGTTTTAGATGAGTTATATATCTCATATAACCAATTGGTTATAACTGAAGATGACAGCTTAGAGCTGTCGAAAGCGCAGTGCAATAAAGAAGAGGTTATGAGTTGTGGAAAGACAATAAAGCTGTTTTATAATGATCAATATGTTCACATCAAGATTTGTATTTTGATTTTATGATATTAATTGTTGAAAACAATGATTCACACGGGTATTTGAAAACTGAAAAACGGGTTTTCGTCACAAGTTCATTGATACATCGGAGTTGTACCGAAAATTCCTATTTCTTGTTTGTCTGTCGTTGAACCAACTCTGCGAAAAGGCAACCGTTTGCTCAATGATATTAAACTGCCAAAAACGCTTTTCAAACTTTCTTTCATTAAAACTGCTCTTCTCTTTCTAAAACATTTTATTACACACTTAAGTATTTTTGTTATCGTTCATTCGGGTGGGCAGAAAACGATCTCCGGTCCCGGGCGCCAGTCACACCAAGTGAACGGTGGATGATCTACAAAGTCGCCAGGTAGGATACAGACAGCATTGTGTCTCCTCAGAGGTTACACCATCGAAAGTCGCGATGCCTCTTGTAGGATCGAACCTCATCATCGCTCCGCTATTTCGGAGTCGTAACAAATTGTGTAACCTTTCGTTTTTTCTCTCTACTTGTACATGCTTACATCACCCCGTAATAAATTCATAGGCCGCGTTGTAATTTTTTTTTTTTTCTCTTCCCGATCTGACAAACGTTTACACGCTTACGAGCTGTATTCTAGAGAACATTTTTTACGTATTACATTTTATCAAAACCGCGACTAAATTCAGTCCTACTTGTACTATAAGTATAGTGGCGTATGCCGTGTTTTTTCTTCAGCTGAAATCCGGCACAGCACTCCAGAGTAATAGCTCAATTGTAGATAAGGCGACAGGCCATACGTTTCTTATCTAACAAGAGGCCAGTTAAATAATCTTGTAGAGGAGAGTCTTTTAAAAAACTTTATTATGAATAACAATCAAAGCACTGGTATATACAGAAGGGTCCAAAAAAATGTTATCACTGTTTAAAAGTCCATAACTTGCAAACTAATTGACGGAGTTGTCTCATTTTTGGTAGTGTAATAGTTTGTAGTTCCGGCAATCGCTATACAAGCGTTGTATTGCGTTGTTTTGTTTTGTCAGATGACAGTCGCTAGATAGTTAGTGTTTTATTGTTAGTTGTACCTTGTTACTCGAGTAAACATGGCTGGCGTAAGGCTTACATTTGATGAAAGGAAGTCTGTTTTAAAGTGGTATTTTAAGTACGAAAACATTAATGAGGTTCAACGGCAATGGCGACCGACACAGTTACCGGTGAGGTGTACCTTCAGAAGCTTCAAACATCCATTTTACCTGCCATCCAAGACTTGTATGGAGACAGAAGATTTTACTTTCAACAAGATGGTGCCCCAGCCCACTACCACAATCGTGTTAGGGCTTATCTCGACGAATTTCTACCAGGAAGATGGATAGGCCGTAGAGGTGCTGTAGAGTATCCACCACGTTCCCCAGACTTAACTCCTCTGGGCTTTTACCTGTGGAGAACACTAAAGGACGTCGTTTATCGATAAAAGCCACGCACATTGGATAAACTTCGAGAATCCATCGTACATTCATGTGCAAATATCCAACTGAACACGTTGCAGTCAGTAGTTCGTTCTGCAGTTCGGCTGCATCGTTTGTGTGTGGATGTTAATGGTGACCATTTCAGACACCTACAGAGATATCTTTAAGTTGGACTTAAGCTACACTTTCACCAAAAATGAGACAACTCCGTCAATTAGTTTGCAAGTTATGGACTGTTAACCAGTGGATACATTTTTTTGGACCCCTCTGTATACTGGGGTAACACTGTTTGTAACAGCGGTTGAACCTCCAGGAATAAAAAACAAGTGACTGTGTTGTTACGCTTGTAAACTTAGTTATATTTAATAAAGTTGTATTAATGAGAGGAGACTTAATTTATAAACCATAAATACAACATATACAAATATTAACCAGTTACAGCGTTAGAACATACTTTAGTGAAGGCTAAGGCACAAGTGAGGGTGTGTTGGCCCTAGCAGGTAAGAAAAGGGGAGGATTTTAGGAGAGGAAAATGGTTACTAACAAAAAAACAAAGGGACCATAAGTCTCAACTGAGGTACATGCTTCTACTAAAAATGTAACATATAATGAGCATTATATAATTGGCCAACTAACTCAAGAGTTTTTATAAAATACTTCGAGCCAATTAAATCCCAGCTGGTTACAAAATGTATTACTATTGTTTGGATGTAATAAGTAACAACACAAGTTAACATAAGAACCAAGTTTATTAATCAGTTCACACACGCATCACAACATTAGCAATCGGTTTATATACATACAAAGCTCTGGAGGTAACAACCAGGTTTAGGTTATAACTTACAAATGTTACCAACCTAACATCCCCCTCCTTAAGTTTTAAATACAAAAATAAAAATATAGTATACATTACAATCATGTTCATATAGTATGTAACTTATGATCTAATTTGTAACAAATTATTTGGAAGTAATTACAAAAAGATAAAGAATAAAAAAAAAATACTTATTAGAAAATAAAGGTTTAACCACAAAATTACAGAGCAAGAGCTTACAAATGCAAACATTACAAATCTAACCTTTCTGGTTTTTTAATTACTCTACCTGATCTAGTTGTCATAGAGTCAGGTAAATTCAATGGCAAGGAACAACAATCTTCAACGGTCCTATCTATGTTTACATTATTCGAGACATCAACAGTTTCGTCAAAATCAAAATCGTTATGTTTGTATTCAGCATCCTCTGATGGAGGAGCATTGTATTTCTTAATAAATACTGAATTGCGCCTATAGATTTTGCCGTTAATGTTTAGCAAATATGACCTAAATTTAAGCTTTTTAACAATGAGTGCTCTTTCCCACAACTTAGTATACTTGTCTTGTACTAAAACATTATCACCCTCGTTAAATTCTACTGATTTTCTGCTGTGCTCATTATAATAGGTCTTTTGAGAATTTTTGTCATAAACTTGTGTTATTAACGAGGGTGATAATGTTTTTCTAGGACGTCTAAAATAGAAATTACTGTTTCATTACCTGGTTTTAACGTCGTGATTGTGGAGTAAAGTTTTAAACCATCGGATCCCAATAAGTTTTTCAGTCTCGCTACTTGGACCTCTCACGATTTCTTCTCAGTCTCTGTGGCTACAAAATAAACTTCTATTTCAGTCCGGAATCTTCTAAAGCTCTCGGAGAGGTTATCCACGTTGACGTCGAATTCTGAGGGTTTGTTGAACTCCATGGCTAATATCACGTCCGTTTGTTCAGTTTAAACTAAAACGACTGCGCCATGTTTGGATGTAATAAGTAACAACACAAGTTAACATAAGAACCAAGTTTATTAATCAGTTCACACACGCATCACAACATTAGCAATCGGTTTATATACATACAAAGCTCTGGAGGTAACAACCAGGTTCAGGTTATAACTTACAAATGTTACCAACCTAACAACTATGACAGATATATGTATATGGTTATTTAATAAAATAATTAACATATTGAACATTACGCCATGTTATAACAAGCAAATATGTGCTAAGTAACTAACGAACAAGGTTAAGTGGAATCGTATTTCATGGTTTTTTTTCGGTTGTGTCCGTCTGTACATTTTCTAAGATATACACTCGATTATAGAAAATACTTCGCAGCTCTAAGCCCTGAAGGTTTCAGCCCATTACCTGTAAGCTATCAAATTTCGCATTTTTAGTCCCGCCTATCCGACTTGTATTGCCCACACAACAAATCTTCCTTTGCCTGTTATTTTCTTCGAATCTAGACGTTACCAGTTACTTACCTCCCTACAACCGAATATATTATAATTCGTCATTTTTATTCTTGTTTATTTATTTTTCATTAATTTTTTTTCGTAATTTGTTGGTTCATTGTAGTTATCACATATGTGCATAACTCTTATGATTTATAAGCTAATTGCTTAACTTTTAAATGCCCTTAGCACAACGTTTTTTTTTTATGTAAATATTGGAAACGAATTTATTTGATTTTTGATCTTAATATTTGGAGCTGTTGCTCAATTCTGACTCTCACTAATTAAAAACTCAAATTTGTTTATAAGAATATAGCTATATAGTCCATATAGTTTTGCCTAGAGAAGACTCTAGGCCCAGCCACCAGTGGACTCTCACCACTGTACCGTAACAATCAACCTCCACTGAGGATTCCCACACCCCTTACTCCTCTCACACCAGGTCCTCCTAGTACAAGGATCCGATCACCCTAAATATTTTATATTTATCCCTCATCCGAAAATTTTAACTAGAGAGCTTAGATATAAAAAAAAACAAAAAAAAAAAAAAACACATAGTTTTTACTATTAATGATAATAATAAAATGACAATCTTCCTTTTATTGGCCAATAAGTAACTGTGATCAATGTTCTCATTCATACCATATTTATAGTTCTTCATTCACTCGCTCATTCATGTAGTATTTATAAATAGCAAAGAGACCTCCGAAGCCAACATCGTTGTCACCTCCCTCACAGGCGAAAGAGGAGAGGAGTCTTGGGAAGACCCCATCCGCCATTGGTTGTACCAGTAGTCGATCTCGTAGTGTTTATGCGATGCTGTATCGGGGTCTGGGTGTGATGACAGGACTGCAGCGTCATCTGCAAATGTTGCCCAAAAAGGTATTGGGAGTAGAGGGAACATCAGCGGTGTATATTTTATAGAGTATGGGACCCAGGACACTTCCCTGAGGAACACCCGCTTTTATGGGATAGTAGTTGAAATATTCTAAACCACACTATCTGAACCAATGATTGATTACAAAACCGGTAATTCAAACTCCACTCTCTCAAACCGTGAAAATGATCGGTTTAATTCTGAGATCTGTCCATGACTGATCACGTATCCTTCAGCATCGTTGGTACATACAGCGAGTGTACCTTCTCTTCCGCTAATTATTATCTGACCCTCAGGTATGCTTTCTCTATTTCTTTACATGACAAAAAAGAGTGCGCGACTTCGAAGCACATTATATCCAGTAACCTGTGTCTGATAGTCACAATATTTCTAGAAATCCTATGAGGCAAACTTTTGATTGAATTAAAATTAGTAACTTTCCAAAACATATTTTGAAGACAGTGAAATTTTTATATAATGTGTAAAAAAATCAAATAAACTTTTTTTCACACAAAACACGTTTCATCAATATTGATTAGTGGTTAAAAGTTCGCCCTGAATCATCATTCGCATTTGGCCGGCACATAATTGAGTTAATGCCCAAATGTTAAGGCACGGGTACACATAATTTAGATCATGAAAAAAGACACTTTAGTCTAATTATCCATGCTTCAAGCTGGGTTTACTCCGAGCGCCAGCCGTTGCTAAAGGATTGTTAACAAGTGCCATTAATCGATTCAAATACCAATTAGGTCGATTAGTGAAGTTCACGATCAATTCGAACGATAGTTTTTATCTTGTAAAACTGTGCCAATGTAACTAAAATGCTTTTGATGTTCTGTTCTAGTAAGTAATAAAAACTATTATTAAGAGCGGACATCATTTGGTTAATCTCCATTTTCGAGGGTTCCTGTGTTTTCGGATGATATGATATATGAATGCAATTTTCAATCGAGTCGTGTTTCTCTCTTACCAGTTGTCTCCTGGAAGGCCTCCAGGTTGAAGGGAACAGGTTGAAGGGAACAGGATGACAGATCATTAACAATCGGACGATCTACCGAAAGACCATCGTAACAGTTAAAATGTTCTGCTGATTCTTTTGTAAGATTTTCTATAAAATTTGTTTATTCAGAAAAGGTTTTCCACTGAAGACACGTCAAGTTTTTTGACTCGTTGCAGCACCTAACAACCACTGTGTTTAACACTATGACCCCACCACCCTTCCCGCATCGATGGCAACAGACTGTCGATGAAAATTAGGTTAAGATTTTGTTGTTAGATGTTAGTTTTAAGCCCATGAATCATAAGGTGAGCCCTATAACTTTTAAACATGTTTAGACAAACAATGTACAATGTTCATTAAACTTTTGTAACAATCACAAATCGTGATGCGAAAAAATTCAAAATTGTTGCCAAGCAACAGAACATAAAATGACCTATTGTAAATAGATTCATTTATGTAGAATCTATATTGATTTCCATAATTTAAAATAACAAGGGGATATGAAGGGGGGGGAAAAGGTTTAAGAGTATTTTGTTTGCTTATTTAACACAATCTAGCTCTGCTGTACGGTGCCCCGCTATTTACCCACTTGACTGACAATACCACCAAATTTCTCCAACATTTCAAGAATGGGATCATGCGTGGTCAGACATACCTCTCGAGAGAGGTTAAAGAACGCCGACCTGCACCTGTTCCTTGGTTTGTCGTCGGAGGGTGAGTTCATTCACCGGACACACATCGGGGAAAAATTAAGTTAAGAATTAGTATGTAAGTTAGTTTTAAGTTTGATCGAAAAGGTGAGCCACATCACCTTTATTAGTCAGTTTAGTCCAGTCACGTATAATGTGTATCATTATATAATTTTTATAAAATAACAAAACCTGTCTATAATGTAGCGACGCTACAGGAAATACAAAAATAATTTGTAAATAGATTCACCTGAGGATCTATAATTATCTGTAAATTTGAAGAGGCTATGAAAGAAAACAAAATATTTAATACAATTCTACCTGATTTTATGTCAAATATATCCATGAGATATTTTGAATCGAAATATAAAACTTTAAAACAATGAAAGATATGTTACATGTATCACAACGGTGCTGCTATGAACCCTAAACTATTCCGTGTATATTACATGGCAGTATATCAAACAAGCAAACAGCCACAGAATGTAGCTCGAGGCTATATGCTTTCGGGCGATGGGTGGAGACTTCAATAGCAGTTATCCAAGCGGGGCACCGCAGAAGTACCAGCACGAACTCATATCCTCCGCAGAAGTACCAGCACGAACTCATATCCTCCGGGCTGTGGTTAGTGTCTCGCAGAAGTACCAGCACGAACTCATATCCTCCGGGCTGTGGTTAGTGTCTCGCAGAAGTACCAGCACGAACTCATATCCTCCGGGCTGTGGTTAGTGTCTCGCAGAAGTACCAGCACGAACTCATATCCTCCGGGCTGTGGTTAGTGTCTCGCAGAAGTACCAGCACGAACTCATATCCTCCGGGCTGTGGTTAGTGTCTCGCAGAAGTACCAGCACGAACTCATATCCTCCGGGCTGTGGTTAGTGTCTCGCAGAAGTACCAGCACGAACTCATATCCTCCGGGCTGTGGTTAGTGTCTCGCAGAAGTACCAGCACGAACTCATATCCTCCGGGCTGTGGTTAGTGTCTCGCAGAAGTACCAGCACGAACTCATATCCTCCGGGCTGTGGTTAGTGTCTCGCAGGTGGTGGTTATTTACCGATAAGGTTAGCTAACCGAACAGAGTCCAGGATATCGTAAGTTATCATTTCGGCAGATCGGATTTGAGTTTTTCGGCTAATCGTATTCATGTGGCCGTGCTATATGGATTGTATAAGTCACTCATGGAGTTTCACCGACCTGTAGTCTGCGTTGTGTTTCTGGCCCGGAGCTCTATTGACCAGTTGACCGACTGTACTCAAGTAAATATTTCATCTATCTAAGCCTGTATCCAAATGTATTATTTAATTTTCCGTAATCCGTAATCAATTCAAATAACTTCTTACATCAATGGGAATTACTTTACCTTCACCCTCTGCCGCAAGTCTTGTCCACTAGTTTATTAGTAATTCCATTCCTCTCCCTGTATCTGAAATAGTACGGTACTTAGGCTTCCATCTCGACAAACGGCTGACCTGGAACCCACATACGAGGCTAAAAAGACAAGAACTAAACAGACGCTTTGGACAACTGTACAATCTACTTCAAAGGACCATCTCTCAATAGAAAATAAATTACAAACCTACAAAGTTATACTGAAGCCAATCTGGACATACGGAATAGAGCTATGGGGTACCGCAAAAAAGTTGAACATCAAGCGTATCCAATCCTTTCAATCAAAAGTCCTGAGATCAATACTAAATATCAATTATTACGTCAGCATCAAAACCCTTTATAACGATCTTAATATACCCTACATTCTTTAACTCATCTCTTCCAAGTTCATGAAATTCCATAGTAACCTATCCAACCACCCTAATCCCCTAGCACAGTCATTACACTGCACCACTCAACCCTACAATCCTCTTCGGAGACTAAAACGACAGTGGCCTCGTGACCAGCTATAAATACGTGACAGTGGGAGTCCTGGCAATGGCCGGTTTCTCTAATCATGTCCTGAGCGTATGTGGCTCTCGCGCTCTTCGTCAGGCTCCACTGGCTCGTTTCCGGTGACGCGGCTGACGGAGGAGCGTGGGGTACTGCTCAATACTCCGCTTTCTCTTTCGCATGCAAGGGAGGTGACAACGATGTGGATTTGGGAGGTCTCTGGGCTGTTTGTAAATACTGTACGAATGACAGAGTGAATGAAAATTGTGAGTATGGTATGAATGAGAACATTTATCACAATTACGTATTGCCTAATAAGGCAGATTGTGAACTTAGATGCTCCCAGACCGTATTGCATGGCACTCCTCTTGGACCCAGGTAGCCTACAATATCGTTATTTATGAGCTATGCTTATTACCTAAGGCCAAAAAATAGTTTGAATCGTCTGTCGTTTGGACATCACGTGAGGGGCTCCAAGTGAATTTTTGTCTGGTATAAGTCCTAGATATATCACCACCGGTCCATACTTAATAGTAATAGTTTTGTTAAAAAGTAATACTGGAAGATAAGCGACGGAGGGTTAAAATGACATGATAAGGCTTATCATCATTCACATTGAATCTTTAGAAACAGAAATAGTTTTGTTGTTGGGAATCAGGAGACTGATTTGGTCCTGAAGAAAAGTGGAAGTGGCTCATCAATTAATTCCTTGAAACACCGGAAGATAGTACCTTTAAGCTTTAACCTAGTAGAAATTGGGTTATTTTTGCTCACGGGCTATCGAGCACAGAGGAATTCGTGAAATGTAGAAATGGACGCTCTTTTCTCCGCTTGCTCGTGGTAGGGGCGATTGTGAATATTGTATAGGGACGCACAGTCACCGTATTTTGTAACAGTTACCTACGGAGTTACGTTATCGTGACATCGTTACTGAGCCTCGGGAAGTCTCGCCGTTTTCAGTTCCAGGAGCTACTGACTACGTGTGATTCATTTAAGACGAGAGAAGAAGTGACTTTCTATGTTTGCTTTATTGTCTACTAATCGATCTGTGGTGATGATTGATGTGGAGATCTAATCATCTGATCGATTAATAACAGTGTCTTAGACCATGGTTCGATAAAAACGGCCCAGACCAAATATGGATGTGATTCAAGATGAATTGTCGACTACTTAAGTTGCAACGATGAGCAGAATTATACGATTTGAAATGATTATTTCACTTTCATTATTACTTTACAGTGCTTCTAATGATATTTGCTAACGTGTTTGGGGGGGGTCATACTATTAAAAACATCAACTATGTATCTTATGGATTCGAGTGAGAACGATATACTTAACTGAGCCCCAGGCACCCCTGAGGCCGGACAGGGGCACAGGCGGCACCCCAGTCCACATTTTAAGGACATGAGGACTGATCGGAGTAAAAACCACAACAGAGCCCACTGAAATTTACGTAGTAGTTTAATGTGGAATAATAAAATCAGAAACTTTATTTGCTGTATTTACCAACGCCAAGAATTACGCTTCGAATGTTTTTGCTAAGATTAACAGAAAAAAAAACTAGACCGTAGTTAAAAGTTAAAGTTATGTAAATTTCTAAGTTTTGTTTTGTCTTTTATCTGTTACGCAAAAATAATTTTCAACGAATTAGCTCGTATATAATTTCACAAGTGTTAATATTCTTGCAATTTTCGACAAAGAAAATAAATTACTTGATCGAAAACACCTTAAAATCATTTTCTTTTACGACCAATCAATGAAAATTTTAAAACCTGGTGTGAGTCCGGACATATATATGTATATATATAATATATATAATAATATGCATACATGCAAATGGCTGGTATTACGTTGGGTTCATGATTAGCTAAGAAGCGCTCGATGGGAGGTTTAGATTGATGAATGAGAGTTGTGAGGTTATCATAAAATAACGTCTGAATCATTTACTAACTACTAGTATGAAATGGTTGAGGTCGTTGAGTGTTTAAAATCTTCTAGGGGATCTTTTCTTAGGTAACTTTCCTCATCTAGTCATATATTAAGTGTAGGTAACAACTTTGATATTTCCCAGTAATCCATAAAAATAACCTAATGGAGCATTGTTGTAGATCTGTAAAACACGCTTTCACGACTTGCATGCCTAATGAAGAGGAAACAATCCAACCCTATCGCCAAGGTTTTTGGATATTATTGATAAAAATGGTTATATTTTAGATCGGTTCTGGATGGTGGATTTGTTGGATACCATTTTAACAGTTTTTAACGGTGATATAGGAAAAATCCCCGAAAATGTTTAGAGCTGTCAATATCCCCTAGCGTTTCACTGGTACTTGATTAAGAGATACTTGGTACCTCGAAATGTTGTTCCTTTATAATTTTTACGGAAACTTATCAACTCTTCTTAACTCAAGCCGATTTTTTAACGAAATCTTCTATCCATTGATCAGGTCGGGTCATGAGTAACTTCCGATGCAGCTAAGTAGAAGTTTGTATCTACCCGCTATGAGTCACCACAAAACGCGTCGTTCGATTTGTTTCAAATTTGGCAGGATCGTTTCTTTATTTCATTAAAAACGATCTATGTGTTAAGATTGTCGATTTTTTTTTGGGGGGGGGGAATTCTACTGATCACAGAAACTAGTAGTTTCGATTAAGTTATAGAACGAATTGCATCATTTAGATATACTATATTATTACGTTCTTTGTATATTATATGATAATTTTATTTCTTATTCTTTTACTTTAAATTTATTTTATTTATTATTTATTATTAGGTTCTATTAACAAAAATAATTCTGGCAAAAAGATGAATTTAATTTTACAAACATAAAAAAATAAACTTATATTAATTTTATAAATACTTGTCTATTAATTCGATTCCTTTTCTTCTTCAATGGTCTTCTTTTTAATCAAACTTATAATTCTTCTCTTCGTGCTATTTCTCTTCCGTTCCGCTTCAAGTCAATAACCACTAACCAACAAAGTTTTTAAGTTTTTCTTACTCACAATCTCAAGCTAATAATATGTATTACGGGCTTTTTATTTCATCACTGAATTCAGATACATATATCAGGCTGATTCCAAAAACTAGAGTGAATATAAAGCTCTGTGTGTTTTCTCAGAACCACAACAACAACTAATTAACTGGCTAAAACTAGAGAGTAATTTTGTGTGTTCATTATGATACAACATCTATATAGTTACATGACGACAATAACTACTAAACATTGGCTAATCCATGTTAAGACCTCCCCCTATAAATAGGCTGAGCCTGCGGCTCTCGCCCTCATTCCATTATCAGTTAGTCACGCGTCACAGCTCAAAGTCATTCATAGTTATCTTTCAAGTTTTAAACCTTTTGTATTTTGTACTTCAATAAAGTGTTCTTTTTTAAAAGCCTTTCTCTTCGTGGTCTGATTTAATTGGCGCCCGAACTTAGGGACCTGAGGGCTGTTCAGACAACTAGAATTTTATTCAATTATAGACGATTCAATAAAATTCCGACCGTCGCTACTCTTGCAAGAAGAACGTCACTGTGGAGCAAGACTCAACACACCGACTTCAAGGAGGAACTGCCGGTATTTTCAAATATCCTAAGCTCAGGTCAACGAACATTATCAACCACCGGAGTAGAGAAGCCTTAAGACACCGCTTGGAACGAAGTACTACAACAGGGTATGAAACCAGCATTATATTATATTTTATTTTAAAACTTATTTTTATTCTTTATATATGTCTTTGGTCGAAAGATTGAATTCCATTAGAAACATAAACGGAAACGAAACAGATACAGATATGGAGCATGAGAAAATTAAAAACAGCGACTGTACATTCATCCCAAGTTACAATGGGAAAACCGAAAACCTTATATTATACATTGACAACGTGACTTACTTATTGACTAGATTTTGCCAAGCCGAAAACCCAAATAGAATCAGAAATGAAGGACTTATCCTTATGTGCGCTAAGACCAGGTTAGAGGGGAACGCCAAAATCGCGACGTTCGATAAACAGTTTGGCTCGGTAATGGAACTACTTGAATTCCTGAGACAACATTACCAAGACAACCGGTCAATCTGCGAATTGGCTAGAGAGATCTCCAATACAAAACCCAGACCTAATGAAAACCCCATTGATTACATAGAACGATTGCAAATAAAAAGATGTGATCTATATTCAAGAATATACACAGATAATGAGATACGAGATAAGGACCAAGAAATGGCGCGCTACGACAACGACATTAGTCAAGAAGCTGTTAAAAACTTGCATCCGACGATAGCAATATTTCTACAACACCTACGCCACCGAACGCTAAACGATGTTTACAACTTTTTGAGGAAACAAGCCTTATTCGTGGTAGAATCGGTATACGGAAACCGTGTATTTAATAAAGATGCAACGGAGGAAAGACCAAGACAACAGTATAATAAACAATCGAATAGACCCCAACAACAATACCGACAAAGATCAAATAACAATTATCAGGGATACAAAGGCAATAACTATAATCCTAATTTTCAGCAATATAGACCACGGTACAATAATAACTATAATAATAACAACGCGCAACCCCAACAACAACAACAAAGGTACGATTACCAATATAACTATAATAATAACAACGCGCAACCCCAAAGATATAATTACCAACAGCAATGGAATCCATAACAACAACATAACTATTTTAACCAACCACGACAAAATCCAGAGTGGAACCAGCCGATGAACTACCAACAAAATCAATCCTATCCACAGACAGTTTCCATGCGAACGGCTAGCGATAGAGCACATTATATTGAAGACGATAAGGACAGAATAATCAGAGACTTACAGGAGAAATTAGACCGCGCGGAAAACCGTTTTTTAGACTCAGAGCAAATACAAACCGATCCGTCTCCCTTAGAGGGAAAAGAACAATTTTAGACGAAAATATTTTAAATAATAAAAGTCTAATCAATAATCATAATTTAAATAAAAAGAGAACAAAACAATCCACCTCCCTTAAAGGAGCAGGACCAACCTTAGGTAATAAAAATAGAGACCAAACGAACTCGGAAAATAAATTAAGAAATAATAATAAGCAAAATACGGTGAATAAACAGTGCGAAGAACTGCACTATACGAATGATTTACCATACATCATAGACTTCAAAAAAAACAAATGGTTGATTGATACGGGGGCTACGAAAAACTATATACACCCAGACGTAGTGAAAAGACATAATTTCACATTAAGGAAAAAATAATTTTCTATCAAAACGCCCACGGGTTACGACGACGGTAATGCAAGCGTTGTGGTAAATATAAAAAATGCACTTGGTATAGACCAACTGACAGAATTTTTAGTCTACCCATTTTCCAATAGGTTCGATATTTTGTTAGGCTTCGAAACGATGAGGAATTTGAAAATGAACATAGATTGTACAGAAAATCACATAGTGATCGGAGACAATACATTTAAATTCAATGACTCAAAGAACGAAATAAACTTGATGGACAACGAACAGGAAATAGACGACGCATTAAGAACGGAACACCTACCGACAGATTTAACTAATAAATTAATAAAAATAATTTCGAATAATGGAGAAGTCATAAAAAAGGACAATGAAAAACTCCAAGCTACTAATTTATTAAAACATCGGATAAATACTAAAAATGATGACCCGATCTACACAAGAAATTATAGGTACCCCGAGCAATTCAAAGGTCAAATTAAAGATGAAGTACAAAAACTGTTAAGGGATGGAATAATCAGAAAGAGCAATTCACCTTATAACTCGCCACTATGGATAGTGCCGAAAAAGATGGATGCTAGTGGGATTAAGAAAGTGAGAATGGTCATAGACTACCGCAAACTTAATCAGCAAACCACGAATGATAAATTCCCCTTACCAAACATAGAAGATGTACTCAATAGATTAAAAGGAGCCAAATATTTCACAACCATCGATCTAAAATCAGGGTTTCATCAAATACCAATGGAGGAAGAATCGATTTCAAAAACAGCCTTCAGCACAGACGACGGACATTTTGAGTTCCTGATAATGCCGTTCGGTTTGTGCAATGCACCACCAACTTTCCAACGTATGATAAATATGGCCATAGAGAACACACCAAGAACCATGGCTTATATCGACGATATAATAATTTATTCAAAAAATGAAGAAGAGCACCTGAATGACATTGAAAGGGTGTTACAGACGTTGAAGAAAAACAACTTAAGCATCCAATTGGACAAGACCGAATTTTTCAAAACAGAGTTGAAGTTTCTGGGCTACGTTGTAACACAGGATGGATTAAAGACGGATCCTATTAAAATAAAGGCTATTTTAGAATTCGAAAAACCTAAAGACGAAAAATCCCTTAGGCGATTTTTGGGTATGACAGGTTATTACCGAAAGTTCATAAGAAATTATGCCAATATGACGAGACCTCTAACTTCAGCTATTAAAACAAAAGATTATGAGTCAAAGGAATTTGAAAACAGTTTTCATCGACTAATTCAGGAAATGACTAATACACCGATACTGGCCTATCCGGGTTGGAACGAGGAATTTATATTGACAACGGACGCGAGCGACCAAGCAATCGGTGCAGTGCTTAGCCAGAAAACAGATAACGTAGAACACCCGATTTCCTTCGCATCAAGAGTCTTGTCGCAAACAGAGAAAAATTATAGTACCATAGAAAAAGAGTTATTATCCATAGTTTATTCCACACAACATTTCAAACCATATCTCTATGGAACAAAGTTCCTCCTGTTGACAGACCACAAACCGCTAACGTGGGTATTCAGTATGAAAAATGGAAACAGTAGAATAATGAAGTGGATTTGGAGGCTTCAGGAGTTTGAATTCGAAATTAAGCACATAAACGGAAAAACGAACTATGTCGCTGACTGTCTCTCGAGAAGAAATGAAATCAACACTTTAGAAGGTGATGTAGAAATTAATATTAGCATTCCAGAGGAAGGAACTCAAGAATACGATGATTTCTTAGATCAACTCTTAGAACTTGAGGAAACAAATAATCAAACTACTTTAGAACCAACGGAAGAATTACCGGTATTAACTAACGAAGACTTAGATAGCCTAATAACACAACATTCACAGGCTAGCAACAATGAGCAGGTATGGCTGGTGGATAGCGACAAGTGTATAAACGTCGAAAAAAATCAGATAATAATAAAAAGAGGGACCAATAAGATTACCTACGAAAAGATATTTGAAAAAAATCGTTATACCTTATACATTAATGATCCCGAAAAAATAAATGAATTACTGCTGGAAGTATTACGACCAAACAAAGTCTATGGTATATACTGTCAAACAAACTTCAAAACTTTGAACGAGATTTATGAAGATTATTTTAAACAGATCCGAGAATTAATTGAGAGAGAATACAAGACTGTAATACTCAAGAGATATTGTTTACTATGTGAAGATATCACTGAGTTGAGTGATCAACAACAGGCGATCCTCGATTATCATTACGGAAAGACTTGCCATCGTGGGATTTTGGAGACTTACGACAGATTAAAAAGAAAAATTTACTTTCCGAATATGAAAGATAAGATCACAGAAATAATAAACCAGTGTGAAATATGTAAAACAAATAAATATGATAGAAAACCAATCAAAAGTAAATTCCTAACAACACCGACTCCCGACAAACCATTTCAGGAGATTATGATGGACTTATTGCAGTTTGACAAAAAAATAATTTTTACAACCATCGATACCTTCTCGAAACGATTATACACTCAGGTGATCAGCAATAAAAACGCGTTAACTATATGCCAAACCTTGGAACAGTACATCAGCTTATACCCTATACCAGAGCGTATTTGCGCGGACCATGGAAAAGAATTTAACAACATCTTGATTCAACAATTTTGCAAAGCAACGAATATAGAAATCCATTATACAAGTAAAAACTATTCGAATTCATTAGGAATACTAAACAAATGCCATGCCACCTTCAACGAAATAATGAGGATAAATATTAATCAAAACAAGAAGATTAACTTCGAAAGAATCGTACAAACAAGCACAATAGCATACAATAATACTCTTAACCAAAATTTAAAATTAACTCCAAATGAGATAACATTCGGAAAGACGAAGGACTCGTATGATACACAAGACATTCAAGAGATACATGTCAATAACTATTTTCAACAATTAAAAGACTTACATACGGAAGTAAAACAGAAAATAGAATTCATTAAAGAAACCCGTAATGAGAAACTTAACCAAAACCGTGAAGAACCTCCTGAGCTTGACTCGGAAGAATTCGTTAAAACACCCAGAATAAAACCAAAGAAGAATTCGTTATATAATAGAATAAAAGTAGGCAACACCCACATCAATAATATCAAGAGACCCAATAAACTCGTAAAAATATTTCATTGCGGAAAGTGACAATGACGAGGACACTCATCATGATCCAGGTCCCAGTAGCCGCCGCAGTAATTAATAAACAAGACTTAATAGATATTGACGAAATTGATAAAATTATTGAAGTGTAATCAAATAAATCATGATCAAACGATATCAATTAATTATAGAGGAAATTTGTGAATGGGTTATATTTCGATTGGCTAATCTAACGTCATAATGTTCAGTAGAAAAATTTATTTATATTATATTTACGTATATTATCCGTTTCTAAAGAATTTGGTTTTTTGGCAAGAGAGATTGGAAGCTACATTTGTATTTGTTGTATCTAAAAGACAAATTTATTACATGTCTTAATATTAATTATTCTTTATATTAGTTTATAATGAATGTAGTTGTGAAAACATTTCAGCCACCGGCTATAACATTAGATAATTTAATTTGTATCAAGTTGATCAACTGTTCTTTAAAGGTAGTTATAAATCAAAATGAAGAGCACGAAATTGTTTTAAATATTTTAAGTTTGTTGTGTGCTGTTCAGTATAATAGCTATTCACTCACATATATACCAGAACGAATTATGTTAATTCCATTTATAAACAATTACCTACAGATCATTTAAGGTACAAAGAATCTGCTATTTAGAGATTATAGCAAATTTAGAATTTGGCTATGTTTTAGTTTTTGGATTAAGTTGTTTACCGCTTAAGAATTAAAAGTCAAACAATTGCACTCCTCGAGAATCAAACTAGGCGATGTTTAAACCTTTACATCTAATCAGCTTTGTGAATTTAAATATTTACTTTTAGTTTAAAATACGTATTTGATTATTCGTCATTTAAGCTTCAGTTACATACAAGGTACGTACGCTGAAGGATTATTACCTAAGCCAACAACTATTAAGCACGAGACTAATTGTCAATTATTTATTCTCCATAGAATCTAACTATAATAATTATCCATATGTGTAATTAAGTAAGAACTATTAATTATAAGTGGAACAAACCTTTCCATTACAATGTAACCATAAAATATTTCTATAATATTTCTAGCAACAAGTTTACTTGTAATTAATATTTTATATACATTAACGAGATATAATTTAAGGAACAAATAATTTTAATTATTCTTGTATAGGTATAAATGATTGAATAATTAATGGAGTTATTTTCTGGTATTTAAGCGTTTACCAATGTTATAAGAATAAAGCAGATTAATATTGATTTAATAAGAAAATGTTATTTTAATTTTTGTATTTATAATTTGATTCATTAAGATTGATAATAGTAATTTTCATTTCATACTGTATATCTTGATAATGCCATATCAAATACAGTACGATACCGTTTAATATCTTTGCTACATTTTGTATAGTATAATTTCTTTAATATTTAATCAAATCGAGGAACCAATAGTAATAATACTATGTTAAGTATAAGTTTCCTCTTACATGTTTAAGCTATTTCTTATGAAATTTTATGTTCGCTTTATGCACCTTTATAAAAAATTATTGTACCTTTGGTATACTATACGCATACTGCAAACTTGAATTTACGTACTATAATGATTCTTATTAATTGATAATTAATAATGCTAGAGCAATGTTACTTCAAGTATGATATCCATTTAAAAATTTATTTATCATTAATAGTTTCAACTGAATGTTACTCTGTAAGAACAGCTATGAATGCTCTGAGTGGGTGCCAAATATCTTGTTAAGTAAAATTAGATTTCTTTTTGCACATTTCCGGAGCAATGCTTAATCTTCGGGAGGGAGGAGTTACATGACGACAATAACTACTAAACATTGGCTAATCCATGTTAAGACTCCCCCCTATAAATAGGTAAGAGCCTGCGGCTCTCGCCCTCATTCCATTATCAGTTAGTCACGCGTCACAGCTCAAAGTCATTCATAGTTATCTTTCAAGTTTTAAACCTTTTGTATTTTGTACTTCAATAAAGTGTTCTTTTTAAAAAGCCTTTCTCTTCGTGGTCTGATTTAATTATATTATCACGGGCTGATCCCAAAACTAGATGAGTATTTATGTGTGTGTTTTCATCATCACAACAACCAGTATACTCCCTTTTGTTTTTTTCATACACTCTCACTTGTTTTTATTTTGCCTTCTTGATAAGTTGGATTAAATATTATATAAAAACTCCACAATCTCTAATATCACAACAATATATAAACGACGTACTTCGTTTTATAATTTTGTTACTAGATACTATAATTTTAACTAACATTAGTATATTCTATAATAGTGTTATTTAAATATTTCTTGGCGTCTGTTGGGAGTAATTACAAATAGTTTGTACAAATCTTGTAGGAAGTTTGCGTATTACTCATTTTGTATTAAAAAATATTTAAACCACTGGCATATCTAACTTTTTGCGGGTTTTGTTTTTACATTTTTGCAAATTGTCACGGCCCCGTATCTCACTCAGTAGCTGGCCCAAATTTGCCAACATGTTACGTATAAAACTTGCAGGAAATTTAACGCTCTTTAAAATTAGCAACAACAACGTTTTGCCTAAAATGCACTGGAACCGAGTTGCTGAGGAAAAACTGAAAAAAGAGCTTTTAGTAGCTGAGACTTGAAAACGCAAGGGGGGGGGGGGAGTCAAAAATTTGTTTTTTTGGGGCACGAGATAGTTAAGTCGGACTAGCGGTAGTCGAGTTAGCGAAGTTCTACATTAGTTTCCGAGTTGTGATTTGACTATTTGTTTTTATTGCAATAAGCAATTGATGATTCCATTCGTACAATATTTACAATTCAGCTTTCAAACATCCATTCATGCGATACACGGTTATAACATTTTCCCGATCAATAAATAAAAAATACCTATGTACAAATAAAAATCAATTACATAGCTGGAATTATCAGTTTGTTGAATTTTTAAGCTGCATACGTTTTTGCAACGTAATTTTTTTTTAAAGAGATTTTTTTACTGATTGTAATGTAGCTATATGTTAAATATATCGCACATAAAAGCGTTGAATTTTTTTTATATCCTTCTTGTTAAATGAAAAATCTCATTAGGTCATCCTCAAGATTACTCACGCCAGTTACTGTGGGTAATCATGACTTTCTCAACTGCATACGCAAAAATGCACACGGGGGACACATTCCTCCCAGCCGTTGAAGAAAATAAAAGGGTGTAGCGACCTTATATATATATATATTGTAAGCAAAAGTAAATAACATGAACTAAATGTATTACAGACAAAATGTAAATAAAATGAACAAATATAAATCATTGTAAATGTGTTAAGCAATAAAAGATGGGGGCCAAGCAAGTAACACGAGAAGGGTCACCAGCTGTCAGTCATAAACATAAACGGGCCTTTTGCAGCCTCTACCCTCCAGGGTTCGGGTAATCAGGCGGCGGTCGCGGTTCATCACCACATGTGTGGAAACCTAACCGCCGGCCTAGGCCCTTGCAGCCCTCCCAGAGAGGGTACTTAAGCCAGGGCTTCTGGCCCTGTTAATTAGTCTCTCGTGACCTTTACTCGTTGATGCTTGGTTTCCGCTCGAACTCTGAACACTTGACTAGTTCTTTATGAAAAACCTCTGTACCTCTTCTCTTGAACATAGTGCATTGTCGGGGCACATACCAATCAAAATTTATGTTTAGTAATTGTTTATAACCAATTTTGATTTTGACGACTTAAAAAGGGCGGGAAAAGATCTAGTACGCCACAAGCTCACATTTCTAACATTATCGGCGTTTTTGCATTCGGTGTACAACGCTTTAGAAGATAATATAATCTTATTTATAAATTTATCAATAACACCGACCGAATAGAGTGAAAATATTGCCAAAACTATATATTTCGAGAAACACCGCGCCTGAATGACACAATAGTAAAATAACTGCCACGGAAATTGTTCAATAAGAAACAAAAAAAAAAAAACAGGAATTTTCGCTGGATGATGAATAATGAATAGCGTCGTTGTTTTTTTTTAGCTGAAGATGAATAATTTGAATTTGCGATATTGGTTTTTCTTATTTATTTATAGGCGTGCTATTAAGTTTGTTCCAACACAGAATCACGGACCAGTTTTAAAGTGGTTTGTGATTATTTAGTGAGCATGCGCAAACGTTAATCTCTGACTGTAGACTCTTTAAAAATTCATTTATAATTTAAAAACATTAGATTAAGACGTAAAGATTTTCAACGATTAATAATTTTGAAGTGAATACTCAATTGTTAATAGACAAAATAACAGTTAACGGTTTATTCATTTTACGATTAATAATGTTTAATTGAAGTAATGAAGAGTTACATAACTTAAATTAATTCTTAGGATATTTATAACCTTTCTTTTTATGGCGTGCTGGAAAAGAGGGGAGAATGACTGGGCTGTCTGATTCTTAGTTTTTAATCCAATCCTCGGATCGTTTTGACAATCACAAACCGTTTTCGAATTTGGTTTTGAATGTGTTGAAAAGAAAAAGTTTGAGTTTTGGCTTTGGACTCGTGTGGGAACAAACCTATTATCAACTGTGTTCTAGAGAGCGTTGAAGATGTCTTGGCGTTTGAGATGACAACTTAAGGTTACTATGGGTACAGTAATACATCTGCTAACGGACTCTCTCCATTACCGGGCAGTTTTTTTTTCACACCGGCGTTTTAATACAACTGTTAACGCATTTGAACCTCTGCATGGTTAACCGGAAACTCCCATGAGTGGGTTGGAAATTGATAAATAAACTTCTAATTGACGGAAAGCTTAACTTAATTCCATTCCCTTCTCTGAGAATAATTAGTCGTTTCCGGTCTAAGAAAGCAGGGACATCTGTGTTTACATTCCAAAAAGGTTTCTCCACATAAGTACTTTTACTCTGGTCACTTCTTTATGAACTTACCCGTAAAAAATTAATCTATGCGTTCATTGCATGAAATAATTAATATCGGTAAAACGCAAGTTTCGGAAGCTCTCAAAAAGCGAGCCGTACTTTTAAAATTTTTGGGTAACAAAAATTGGTAAAAATGATACCAAAAACATGAATACGCATGACGTCATTCTTGAGCGGTTTGTTCGTTCAAGGACAAACAGCATCCCTATTACACGACCTGTCCTTCAGAAAAAAGCTTGTGAACTATCAAACCAATTTGAACGAATTTAGAGCGTCTATCAGATGTTTGGAAAAAATCAAGAATAACGTCAAATACAAATGTATTTGTGGTGAAGCTGTAAGAGGCGATGAAGAGATCGTTGTCGAGTGGACCCAAAAATTACAAGACACCAGAAACTATGACAAGAAATGGAGAGCATGCACATATCTATCTATCTCTCTCTCTCTCTCTCTCTCTCTCTCTCTCTCTCTCTCTCTCTCTCTCTCTCTCTCTCTCTCTCTCTCTCTCTCTCTCTCTCTCTCTCTCTCTCTCTCTCTCTCTCCCCCCTCCCTCTCCCTCTCCCTCGTGGACGACGGTTGCCGCGGCCCTACAAACTTTACCTAGTAGCGTCTCACACGGCAATCCAGTCTGCCTCTCTCCGGTTCACACCCGCCTTTGGGACAGACGGTTTTCGCCTACCCTTGGATACCGAGTGTGACTTCGTGGTCATTCCAAGACCACATAACCTATAAACCTACCCTGTTCCTCTTCTCCTGAACATAGTGCACTGTCGGGGCACACCTTCTAAGATCTTATGGAGTCGGATCTAAACGAATTAAGCTGGCCGGCGACTAGGCCGCCAGCAAGGGTGAAAGACTACAGGTCCACCCGTTTTATCTCTTTCTTGGCGCTCGCCGGACGGCGGCTAGTGGTTGTAGTGACCCCGAACCCGAACCGTAATTACTGCAATAGTTGACAAACAGCCGTTAAACGAAGTAAACAACCTGTAGCATGTGTAACGATAACGAAGACTACTTGGCGATCGATGAAAATGTTTTTTCACTGATGATAATTCAACGGACATGGCTTCGATAATGGAAACTTTGGAAGAAAATCCTAGGAGTAAAGAAGAAATTTGACAAAGAACAATCACAAATCAACGAACAAGTAAATTTTTCCTAACCAATACAATGCTAAAAAAAAAATCAAAGACTTTTTTTCTGTCAAGACGACGTTCTCGGTATCAAAATGGTTGCCGACATTCAGATGATACACAGGCCTACAAGAAACATTTTTTTTTTTTTGGTGAACTAATTTTAGCTATATTTGTGGCACTGAATCTAAATACGGAAATCATTTTTTCTCTATCTGCTCTAGTTTTTTAGCTCAGATTTTTTATTAAGTGCAGTTCTAACTCCATTTGGCAGTTCTAAATCACAGAAACAAGAGCGAGTGGGTTTAGTACTTCGATGGCTACTATTTCTGCCTTGTAAATATTACTGGAATGAATGGAAACAACCCTAGCAAGTGGACTTATCCTGATTTAGTCTCTGCAAGACGCCCGGCCCCTCACTTAAAGGACGTGCCGATCCTAACGTTTCACCAGCTACCATAGCTCTGTGTGGAGTGCTGTCCCTCTTATCACTCTTACGATACTAATGAAGATAGTGATTATGAGGGGGTACCATCAATTTCTCAGCGTTTCGACCAGGATGTGTTAAATGACCTCACCAGAGATCTCAATCTGTCAAGTGAAGCTTCTGAATTACTGGCTTCCAGGTTTAAGGACAAAATTTGCTGGAACTAGGAACCCAAATTACCTTTTACCCTACAAGAGAAATAGGTCGAGTACCCTTCTTCTCTCAAGAAGACAATCTTGTATTTCCTCACGAAATTAGAGGACTCCTGAAAGAAATGGGTCTTCCTGTCTATTTTCTCGATCATTGGCGCTGATTTATTGACAGATTAAAGCGAAGATTGAAATGTGTCCTTCAGCATAATGGGAATTAATTATTCCCAGAACCAGATTAGGTTCAATACCAATCGCTCACTCAACGAAAATGAAAGAAGAATATATCACCATAGCTTTGGTCTTGGAGAAAATAAAGTATCATGAACATCAATGGGTGATTTGTGTGGAATTAAAAATAGTAAACTTTCTCCGTGGACAGCAAAGTGGCCACACCAAATATCCTTGCTTCTTGCGCCTCTGGGGTAGCAGGGACAGAACACACCACTTGGTTATTATTGGAAAACTTTGTTGACCTGGTAACCAAGATGCTTAACAGTTTCACATCCCCTCTGTAACATGAGTATTAAGGTGCAGTATTTACACAGCCACTTAGACTGTTTTCATGAAAATTTAGGAGACACCAGTGAGGAATAAGGTGAAATATTTTACCAGGATATTAAAACTATGGAGCCTCGCTACCAAGGAAGGTGGGATATAATGGCACTGCTGGAGTTTAAAAAGGGACTGTTCCAAAATGCATTCAAGAATGTCACGGAAAAGAATCTTCCGAAGTGTTCAGTGACTAGTTGGTTTCATCAATGACTTTTTCCTCTATCTTTGTATACAATAATATTTGTATAATTTAATAATGAAAATTCCATGTTTAGTTTTTTTTTGTTTGATCCATGGATTTAAGTAAAAATAATGTAACAAATAATTCACTAAACGAAATTTGAGGTCATAGGCAAAAACTGATGCTATATTTGAATTCAGGGCATCAAATTCATATTAAATTGGCTCCAAATACTCTGGCACCAAAACACCTGTCAGCCTGTGTTATAGAATCGAAACACAGTAAAGCTCCAAAGCTACCCTACAACAAGCAAAAAAAAATTTGAAATGTAAAAATGTTCCGAGGTACAACACCTTCCCTAACAAGATATTCCTGGATTAATGTGGATTTATTGTTTTATGGAACAAAAAAGAAAAACTTTTAAAATCTAACAACTTCTAAGCCTTAACAGGAAACTTGACCTGACTAGTCATATCAGTTTGTTTCCGGAAATGCTTCCTTTATGAGATATGGTGGCCAATGGAAGATCCTTAATCTCCAATAACTAAGCCTTAACCCACCATATCAGGAAACTTAAAAGTATGTTAAATTTTGTGTCAATTGATATCAGCTACAGAGAGATAGAAATGACATAAAATTTCAATGTACAATATAGTCAGGACGGTCTGAACATGGCAACATCTGAAATTATAAAAAGACTGGACTTCATTTAAAATAATTTAGCTATTAGCATCCTGCATTTAATTTTTTGACATATTTGCAAGCAATACTTATTACCTAAGCAAACTATTACCTAGAGTATTGTTCAGATGAGAGACAAAATCAAAGTACCAGAAAGAAATCTGAATTAAAGCTATCGAGATACAGACATTTATAAAAGGCAGCTCGAAGGCTAATTTTCTCAAATTCAAAGTATAGCGACCGATAATATTGAACTACAAAAATATTCATAATAATACACGGGTAAAAAACATTAAAATGGTAATAGTATAACTTATGTTTAACACATAAATATACAAAAATATTATCATAGCATACAACACATAAATATTCATAAAATAATAGTAATACATGAAAATAAAAAACATGGTAAATATGAGTTCACTGCTTCAAATCTGATGTTTGTCCTCTTGAAGTTCAAGGGTTTTATGTTATTTGTTAAAATTCAAACTATGTAATTAATTTATTATTCTTGAAATAAAATAATTAAAAAAAATTAACTGTGCAATTTTTAAAAATAATTAAAGGATTTTCAAATATTAGTTGGATTTTATTTTAACGAGTTAACTTTTTCCAAAAGTTGCGATGAAATTTAAAAAAAATCAGAAATGTTGTTTAGTGTCCTGAAAAAGTATATCCTATTCTATAATGAAGACTGGAATGAACATTGTTTATTATTGTTTATCAAATGAAAAAAGTAGAATTTCCTACAAAAAAAATGTTGTTTAGTGTCCTAAAAAAGTATATCCTATTCTGTAATAACAACTTAAATGAAAATTGTTTATAAAATTAAAAAAGTATAATTTCCTACAAGATATGTTGTTCAGTGTCCTGAAAAAGTATACCCTATACTGTACTTATATGAAAATAGTTTATTATTGTTTATCAAATGAAAAAAGTAGAATTTCCTACAAAAAAAATGTTGTTTAGTGTCCTAAAAAAGTATATCCTATTCTTTAATAACAACTTAAATGAAAATTGTTTATCAAATGAAAAAAGTTGAATTTCCTACAAACAATGTTGTTTAGTGACCTAAAAAAGTATATCCTATTCTGTAATAACAACTTAAATGAAAATTGTTTATTATTGTTTATCAAATAAAAAAGTAGAATTTCCTACAAAAAATATGTTTACTGCCTAAAAAAGTACAGTCCTGTGAAAAAATATAAACTCAATAGATAAAATTTAAATATATTTAAAATCTGTAAAAAGAAATATGTAGCCAAACAATTATTTTAAACTATTGGGTTGGCAAGAAAGTGATTTCGGTTTGCACCAATAGATAGCGTTATGTTTGTTTCGTTATTCTTTTGTCAATGTTAGAATTTTTTCCTATTGAGATTTGGTAGTCGATACCTTTCAGTTGCTATAGAAAGAAATTCCATATAATTTTGTTTACAACTGTCAGTTTACGTTCAGTTTTAACATGGAAAGTAAAAATAAGCATTTTTGACACTTTTTTTTTTTTTATAAAGGCAAGAAAGCAGCTGAGGCTCACGAACAGATATGTGAATTGTTTAACATGGTGTTGATTGTTTAACAGAACGCACATGTCAGAATTGGTATAAAAAAGTTCGTTCTCAAGATTTTTCACTGAAAGATGACCAATGTTCTGAAGTTGATGATGACAAAATGAAAGCCATAATTGAATCAAATCGTCATATAACTGCAAGAGATTACAAAACAGTTAAATGTATCACACACAACAATTGAAAATCATATTAGACGTCTTGTACTTGTTAAGAAGCTCGATATTGGGTTCCGCCACGACAATGCGAGGCCTCACACATCTTTAGCAACACGTACGAAACTATTGGAGCTTGGCTGGGAAGTGAATTGTTATCCCCCTTACAGCCCTGACCTTGCACCATCGGATTATCATTTATTTCGAAGTTTACAAAACTTCTTAAATGGTAAAAATTTCAGTAATAACGATGACCTCAAATCGTACTTGGTTGAGTTTTTTGCTGATAAGGACCAGAAGTTCTATGAGCGTGGGATCATGAAGTTACCAGAAAAATGGCAAAAGGTCATCAAACAGAATGGAAGATATTTGACTGATTAAAATTTATTTTTTGTATAGAAAAAATTGGGTTTTATTTCAGACTAAAAAACCGAAATTACTTTCTTGCCAACCTCAATAGATTTCTTATTATTACATTGGGAGAAAGCATTTAAAGGTCATTGCTTTACTTGGTAATCTAACAACAACAAAACATGTAAAGAAACCTTATTTACATTGTGAATAAATATAAACTCAAGGTACTAAATCAATGTTTATTTAAAATGTATATTTATTAGAAAGAATATAAATCCAGTTCACCTTTTCACATTAAAGAGGGAGGGTTGATTAATTTTTTTTAGTATGGTGGGTGGGAGTCAGCTAAATTACATTAGCAACTATAGATAATCGACTTAAAAAGAGTTGGGATGACACAAAGCAAATCGCTCATGATGTAGATAACTTTTTAAATTAAGGTCCAGGAAATTTTGGAAAAACTAAAAGAACTGAAAGACCTCCAAGTTTTTCCAGTCATGTGAAATGTAGCGTTTAAAGGGAAATCTCAAAAACCAGAGCTTCTTCTTCCCAGATTGGGTGGCACCTCACTTCGGAAGTGGATAGCTTGAAACCAGGTATTTAAAATATTGTAAAGTTGTAAGAAAACTGCAGCTCAAAAAACATCACTTACTATGGCGCTTGTAGTTTCCTGAAAAACACATTTGGGAAAGCCAAATTTGGTCCAGGGTTATTTTTAGTGACGAAAAAAAGTTTAATCTTGATGTCCTCGACAGTTTCAATTATTACTGGCACGACCAAAGAAAGGGGAAAAAAAATTGTTGCGAAGGTCACATTGGGGTGGCAGAGTAATCAATGTTTTGGATAGGCCGGCACTGAGTCTGGACCTTAAACGTATTGAAAATTTGTGGGCAATCATGGCTAGGGAGGCCTATGACCTTCAGAAGCCACAGATCCAAAATATCAAGGCACTTAAAGAAAGGATCACACAAGCTTGGCAAAACACACCATAGAGCACGTTCTCATTATTAAAAAGAATTCGCACTTTAAAGAGTCAAAGACATTCTGAGTTTATACTTTTTCACATCTGTTTTCACTATTCATTTCACTTTCTAGCAAATGTACTTAGTTTCACTTATAATAAAATTGTCACAAATCTCGCCTACCATTTTATAAAAGGTAATATGTTTTGTTATTTAATTCCAAAATAAAAGATTAAAAAAATGTGAAAAGGTTTTTTCATCATGAGTTTATATTTTTTTACATGACTGTATGTCTTATAAATGAATGAATGAAATTTGTTTAGGAATACAAAATGGAAAATAATAGTGTTATTTGTATGTATTCTGCTATTTTGAAGATCTCCTATTCTGAAAAACCAAAACTACTAAAATATGAATTAAATATTTTGGTTTCAGCTGTTTAAAATAATACTAATAGGTTGATCTGGACATGATAACCACCCCTGAAACCTCCCAGAGACTACCTACCCTTCGGAACACCCTAACACTATCTAAGCCTAGGAAGCCACTCTAAATAGACTACAAGTTAGCTCTTAATTCGGTCATTATACACAAACACACTGTATAAGCTAAACCTGACTAAACCGTCATAACCACGTAGGAGTTTCACTGTTACCTTAACTCCAGATCAAGCTATATAGTATAAAAATATTTTATATACTAAATTTTGATGAGCACTAAGCAATCCAATGCAATGAAGCATCATCTTCTGTACCTCAATCAAATATTAATTCTTAATTACCCATTTATAATGTTTTAAGATGGGATCTTTAAAAAATTATTACTAGCCAAAACCAAAACGGGGGGGAAATAATGCAACTTACCACACAGCAACTCCGGTTCTCACCTAAAAAATAAAACAATTTGATAAATTTTTCTGTAAATATTTAATACTAATAAATTGATATTTCAATAACATACTAATTATGATATAGGATTAACTCATATTAGTCCATAACACTTTACATATTTGTATTTTGTATATTAATTGACAACCGTACTGGTTGGCAGCGCAGAAGAGGCATGGAAGACTATCACCCTATTTCTTATTTTTCTAACCTTTTAAAACCTCTCGAAAGAGTAGTCCAATCTTAAATTTCCTTGAAGACTCCAAATTTCTTAATCCTTTCCAATCTGGTTTCTATCCTGGCTACTCCACACCATCTACACTTGTTAAATCCACTAGTGACATTCATGCTACTATTGATTAACAACAACTAATAGTCTTAATTTTCAACAATTTCTTCACCAAATCATTTGACACCATAGATCACATATTCTTTCTTTCTAAATAAAAATCATAAACTTTTTCCAATAGCTTTATCCTCTGGTTTCACTAATTCCTATCTAACCTTACTCAAGCAGGCACTATCCCTAATCGAACCCTATCTGCTTCCTGTTACTCAGCCCTTGGGCATAAAGCATTTCTCTTCTATTCAGTTCCTACATTAATGATCTCCCAAAATCCATCCATCATTGCTTCTATCACCTTTTTTAATGCTCACACACTAGAGCCAAGGGGTACAAGAGACAATTCCATCATATTGTGAAAAAGTAGTTTAAAGTTAAATCATTTTGATAAATGAACCTGAAACTCTTAATGTAATGGTTATTGTGTATATCCATTGAATATTGAGCAATATGCTTTTGAAATAATCCATAACCTCAGTTAACTACATTTTTTTTTAAAAGTCACTTGTACCCCAAAGCTTCTCATCCCCTCATTTATCCTCCCGCCCTCTGATTTATTGGCTGCATATTTACAATCTGCGATTCCAATTTCAGAAGAAAAAAATTGAAATATATCTTTATTAGGAAACAATATATATTTTCATCAAAAGGAAATGAAACAAATTGACCAATATTCAATAGTAATTCTAGTAATTAAAGTAAGTATGAAACAATTAGTTTCAAAAGCTGTCTAGTTTTTAAATAAAAGCATTTAGAAATTTGAAAAACTAGACTTATAATTCAAATTAAAAAGGTTATAACCTAATTTCTGTATATTTTTTTAAGGACAAATAATGCCACTTTTAAAAGAATGTATGATTAAATAGTTATGGGGCCATTTGGAAGATAACTTAATCCATCAACAAATTTAATGAATCTTGGAGGCAAATTTTGAAACAATGACAGTATTTATACAGGTGCCAAAATGTTTTCATAATAAGTAAAAAAAATGAATAAATTTTAAATTCTCTTACCAAGTTTCTCTATCGCAGTCTTAATCCTCCAGTTTGTTGTTTCTCGTACCACTGACACTCCCGAAATTAATCGCACTGTAATAACTCCCGATACATACTAAATGTACATCACCTCCCGCAGGACATAGAATGATAAAAATTAGCGTGTTTAAGAAGGAATGTTACTGGGAAATATGAAAGCAACATTTAAGCGCAAGTGAACAAGAACAGGAATAGTTTGGAATAGGGTTTCTGTAAACAAACTGAAGACAGGGAGAGACTAACATGAATAAATGAAGTACTCATTATATTATATTCAAATAAGAGCCAATAAAATATTTAAAGATAATAAACAGATTTGTGAGGTACACCAGTCAAAACAGAAATGGCAATAAATTGACTACTAATCTGTCAGACAGGTTTAAGAGAAAGGTGCTGAGGTAACTGTTGATTTATTAACACAAAATATAGTGTAATACATCATATGTAATAGAAAAAAACTTCTTCAGTAGCTTCGGAATCTCCACAGGACAAAACATGAGAATCACCAAAAAATTGTATAAGGATACAAGAGGTGGAGTTAATAAGAAATCCTGTAATTAATAAATGGACCTAACAAAATATACAAAGAACTAGACAATAGGAAAAGTGGTAAAGTGTATTTATACATCCATATAATCAAGAAAAAGGCATTATGTTATTTATGACATGAAACCATAATAAATTCATGGTGCAAAACCTCGTATGGCTGACCGAGGTTGTTTCCATGATAGATGGGTGGGGAGGAGCTGGTCATGTTAATGCAGCTACCTTTCAACCTTAATTCCGGGTTTATGAACCGGATTTGCTGCTTCTTTCATTCAAGTAGATGGATACTCTCTTGATCTCGTGAGACCGAGTAATCTATGAACAAACCCATTCCCAAAGAAACAATCCGCAGGAGAACCAGAAATCTAACTCAAGTTCCACAGTTATAAGTCAGCATGGTAACCACTAGGCTATGGGGACAGCCAGACAAGAAACAAGGTTGATTGAGCTGGGATATGAAAATGTACAATAACTAACAGTTGAATATCGGCAAACAGTAACAGAAAAAGAATATTTTTGTATTTCATTTTATTTCTTTTGAAAAGTAATGGCTAATAGATTAAATAACATGCTCATAAAGAACTTATAGTTGTTTAAACAGCTGATTTGACTACTGACTAAATAAGGATAATGGCAGAGAGCTGGCAGATATATTACTAGAATTTTAGTAGTTTTCCAATAACAAGACAAGAATCAATTATTTATATTTGTCATACTGTTTAATCAATCTAGTAAAGGTAAGGAAGTCAAATTTGTTGAGGCAATGGAACTTTAGTAGGATTGGAGTAAACAATAAAGCAAATGAAGCTGCATGGTTCAGTTACTCTTTTCATTAATACTAAATGTCTGTATGTAAATGATATAAAAATATATGAAGTTGTTACTAACAACTTGTTAGTAAACAGCTTATAAACACAACTAAAAGGTTACATTATATCTATTACAGCAATTTTAGGGTGAAATGAATTAGAGAATATCTAATAATCAAGTGATTGAGTATTATTTAGAACTTTATGAATAATTTAGTGTAACAAATATTGGGTAATGTACTTTTGACTAACAATTGAATGGTATTGTTTTAGTTTGAAGCAATAATATAGATTAAAATGTAAAAACAGTAAAAATACACTTATAGATTGTCAATGTCTATCAATTCATTACAAAGGATACTAATTTACTAACTTCTTTAAGCAATAAAAAAACCATACTATTAATATCTAGTGAATAATCCACAATTGATTTATTTATAACATTAGCATTAGAAATAAAATATAGATTACAAATTTCTATTTTATATAAGTGAATCCTTTCTATTTTGATTACTACGTTAATTTATTAATGTAAATTACTTTCAGTTTAGATTCGATTGGGAACAATAGTAAGTGAATTGAATATTTGAGTAAGGTATAATTTTGTACAACTTTATGCTAATGCTTTACACTCAGGATTTGAGGAATCAAATCTGTTAGTAGTTGAATAGTTCGGTGGCATCCCTAAAACTTAAAGATTCTAATTATTCAACTAGAGCGTAACAGTGTAGTGTCTGTGGGTAAGTTAGGTAAATAAATAAATGAATATATTTATCCTTAGAAAAGATACATCCTTTATGTATTGCCTTAAAGTATTATGTATTCAAATTGTGTATCAGACAGATTAGTGTATCGATACGCGCAGATGTACCCATTTATATTAAAAGAAATCTCCATGCTCACGGAAAATAACATATTATTTAAAGTTTTGGACTAGAAAGCACAATTTATGAACTTATTTTTTAAATTAATTGTTCGTTAACTTGATCAATGAAACAAAAAATAAGATTTGATGTTCCTTATTATGAAATTGTTTTGATATATATATTTAATATTACAAAATTATATGAATCAAACATCTTAAATCCTTATAATACAGTATAAATTTAATCTGCCTGTTTATATGGTTGATTTCACTTATATAACACTAAAGTACCTATAACCTAATAAATTACAAACTGATTTGGTTAATGTATCTGAAGATTTTAATCAATCGATTAAATTAGTATTGATAATACTAAGCATTAAATGCTTTAAATATACATAATTATAACTAGCAGAAACAATAAATATAATATTGGTCAAGAATCATGTTAGTTATAAAAACAGTAAGATGTTATGTTTTCGTAGCATTATCTAAAAATATAATATAAGCTTTATATTAATTCCATTCCTAAATTAACATATTCCGTATTTAAAGTAATTCGAAATATACCAGTATATACTAGACTACAGCCCGCAATTATAAAATCTATACACCTGTTGTGTATTAAACTATTATACTTTCCTTCTACTGCATGCTTCCATTAGATGATTGCTATTTTTATTGCTTTTGTAAAATTAGTTTAGAGTTACAGATTTTTACTCATATAATAATAACTATGTTAGAGAAAATTGTTTTATATCTTCATTCATTTGATGATTTATAGAAGAATATTGTGTATTTTAAGTTGTAACAAGGAGTAAGATATTATGAGTATTTAAATAAGTTTTGAGGCTTTAAGATCTTGCCTAGCAACAGAAGTTAAGTTCATTTTATTTCTAATTTAAGGCAGAAAGCCTTTGTGAATATGTTTCAAAAGTATTATTGAAGTCAAAAGTACCTGTACCTTCATTTGCTTTATAGTTACTTATGCTTTATAGTTTATAACTAACGCCTGAAAATGAGCGAATAGATTGCATTTATTGTGCAATACAGTCTAGGCCCCTGCAGAGATGTGACGTCACAACGGAACTGCACCGCCCGTTGTTTTATCAAATTATCGCGGAGTGGTCCTCACTTTCTCTACATCTTCGAGAATTAGCTCTAATTCTTAAATAAATTAATTTATTTTGAATATTTAAATAATAAAAATGTTTAAATATAAAAAGTGTTAATTTGCAATGTACCTAGGCAAGAAACAAACGACTAATTTACTTGCCATAATCTTGATTAAGTCTTCATTGAAGTATAAGGAGCTCTTTTGAACTGACCGAACCATCCAACTGCCATTTTTTTTTCTCTTCAGTTCTTGTTCACATAACACAAGATTATTTGTCCTTACAGAAAGTTTACTGGCATCATCCAGGTATTTACGACTTAGAATATATTATTTAATTTGATATTAGTATATTCAAACTCACAGTTTGTGGCTGACTGTAATGTATTTTTACATTAGAATACAATTTTGCTAAACTTTTACAATAATGGACAAGGTTTAAAAACTATGCGAACTCTAATATCCCCACGACTTTTTGTTGATTATAACAGTCTTTTAGCCTTGGAGAGGTCAGATAGACACCCAGAAATTTCGAAAATAAAATTTTTAAAATACAGAACACGTTTATTAATAAAATTATAGAAATAATTATCTATTAGACATAGGATTGCTTAATATAACTGAAGAGGGAGAAAACGATTATAAATATCACTGAATAATCATATTTGTTTAATTAGAATTATTTGTTTCAATATCTCCCACCTAATAAAAATTACTTATATAACACCGAAAAATATTCTTAGTTATGCTCCTGCATAAGCACATATTTTTAATCTATTAATATTCAATAAGTGTGTCCACAGTTAGATTTAGCAGAGCAGTGAGGACTCATGTTTAACGTATAATAAAAATGATTTAAATATGAATTAACTAGACCTATTATTGTTTTTGCACTGATACTGGAATTAAGTTAAGTTCATAATTTCCTTTTTGATAAACTATATTTTAGTCCAATTCGCATTATAATGAGGCCACGAAACATAATATTATCACATTGATATTGATACTTATTTACTTTTGGCTTAATTAACACTTTAAACTGCAATAAGTTTTAAACTTCAACTCTCAAATGAACTACATCACATCAGCCAATATAATTGCATATTTAAATAATATGGAAATATAATATTTCGAAAACAACAATTCGTTTTTGACAATTGCTAAGACGATATCTTACACCTCAGCGGTGGGTTTAAATATGAAAGTACCCGATATAGATTTCTGGTTTACTTTTTATAGATTTTCGAGTAGCTTATTGCAATTATTTCCCCTTAGCTTAGAATTAGATCATTCATACTACTAAAGTATTGAACAAAAATATGAATTTAACTACTAAATTTGTATTTTCAATAATTGAGACTTTTGACGGTGTTATATTTAAATCGTTAAAAATTATATATTTTTTTTACTTATTTATTCATTTTTTATTATTACTTATTATACACTCCTCTCCCGCAAAAAAATGATTAATAACAAAATAAAAAAATCAAGTCAAGTGTTGAGGTTTCGTTACAGTCACTGATTCTTAAATGACTATTTGTAAATTAAAACTGTCATTATAAAATGACAACATAAGATTACAGGGGCTAGGTAATTACTACGACCGGTGTACGGGGGAGCCACAAGGAAAAATTACGAGGCGATCTTAAATGTTTGAAAGTAAAGCCTCCACCTCCGTTCTTGGTAAGTAACTGAACACAAAATAATTTCCCAAAGAGATAAGTTTTAAAAATGGTCAGATTGAGAGCACTTGACACAGGACGTACACCCGCGGACACTTGTTACAGACTGAATACTTAAAGAAGGCTCCAAAACGGTTGCTTCCCTGTAATCGAATCAGGAGCCATATTTTTTTCTTTCTGTTTAACTTCGTTAGACATCTGTACCTCTGTCCTTCAGCTTGCTACAGGGTAGTCAAAACAATTAGATTTTCGAGGCAATGTAATTATTATTCCGGTGGCCGAAACCAGCAACGGTTTCATCGACGAATTTTCCCTCTATCTTTGTATATAATATTAAAAATTTTGTGTTTAGTTTTTCTATTTGGGGCATGGATTTAACTTAAAATAGTAACGTATATTTCACTAAAATGTTATACCGTAGAAATGTGAGCTGATAGGCAAAAACTAATGCCATATTTGAATTCAGGGAATCAAATTCATAAGAAATCAGCTCCAAATACTCCGGCAGCTAAACACCTGTTGGCCTGCGTTACAGAATCGAAACAAAGTAAAGCTCCACTAAGACAAACATAAGAGTAATTTTTTAACTTCCCAAAATGTTCTAAATGTAAATATGACATTTGAAATTTGTACATAGATCTACTTAATTGAAAATACGTAGCAGCATCATAATTATTTTATCTTGTATTTTTTATTGTATAAAATGTACACAATTTATACCATACATACATACACGCACACGTGTTACAATAACAACGTTTTGCATTATGTTGATTCGAATAAAAAGCCGTTTTGTGTAGAGCGTTTTTTTTTATTGCAGCTAACATGTCCGTTAATTAGAGGTTTCACTGAATTAGGTTTTGGAGATAATAAATGAATAATTATTGCTTCAAGAGTTTGATTTGTATGAAATATTTATTCATTTTAAATTAAACACAAGTTTAATTGATACATTTATGTTTATTTAGTTATTGCTGTTACGGATTTGAAAGAAATAAACAATAATTTCTTGTATGTATAAAGTGTTCTAGAAACTCGATTAATAAATTAAAATATTGATTAAAAAAAAGAAAAATTGAAAAGGTAAGTGATAGGTAATATAAGTGGTTCTAAATGGATTGAGGTATGGCAGAAAGGGACAGAAGCGTCAGGCTTAACAAATAACGGGAGTGAAAAAGGAAGAAAATGAGAAATAGATTTTTTTTTACCTTAAAAGGTTCATATCTCCTAAAGTATACTAATTATATAATTACTTAGCCTATTTTTGGGATTGAGTCATTTTATGTATATGAATCTAAGAGATATGTTTAAAATGGTTCTAAAACTTTGCATAGAAGGAAGGGAAGGAGGGGGGACTGTGAAGGTCAAAAATATTTGTAGTATTTATATGGCAGTTAGTATTTAAATATTATAAGAAATGCTTATGTGTAATTCCAGACTAGAAGAGTAGGAGTCCACATCCATCCAGGACATCCATCACTCAGAGAAGAGAACTACTGACTGGCCCCGATTTTCGGCAACTTAAAAAATTAATAACACTAATTAAGTAAAAATACAATATTATTAACAACCAACCTGTTCTCATTATATCAGCCTAATCCTAAGAGAGAAGATGGTTGCCGTTATTGCAATACCTCTGGGAAATTTTGCGCTGACTGTACCCCCCCCCCCCAACATTTAAGCCATTAATTTTGCGCTGACTGTACCCCCCCCCCCCCAACATTTAGGCCATTAATTTTACACCGACTGTACGATAATTTCACCGATGGTTTTTATTTCATTAATGTCATTCATTAAGCAGCCAGGCGGGTCGGACCGCTTGGTCTGTCATCGCCAGCTCACTGCAACTTAACGACCCCTGTTACTCGATTTCCCTCTCGGAAAACGCTTCGGTTAAAACCGACACGTGTGTCATTGCCCCCTTAGCGTTGAACCATCCTTTACTTTCAGGAATTTTCCTAAAAAAAAATATCTGCTTTTAAGTGAAGTGAAACGTCTTCACGACCATTATCGTAAAGCATACTAATGAGTAGGCTGCTCTTTACCTGTTGGAAAGTAAAGCCTCTCGTGATGTGCTTTACCGTCCCGCAAACAATTTTTCTTCTCATATTTATTTGTATTTGTGTTCAAGCTTTGAGAGAAATTATTAAGTAAAATGTATTATTATTACTATTTACGATAAGGGGTGAATTTAATAGAACAGAAAAAAAAAAATTTAGGCCAGGTCAAAGTCACCTATGTATAACAATAATGTTCAGATGCTCATATCTGGCAAATAAAAAGAACTATTACATAATGAAAATAAAAATGACAATATGTAATAAAGTCTAAGCCTCTATATAATAAAAATAATAAAACAGGATTATTCAACTGCATTTAGCCAATAAAGTCATAGTAGCATCCACATACAAAACAATTCATATTTTTTAAGTATATAGATTAACTATAAATTTTAATTGTTAAAATGGATCTCCTAGCAATATTTACAATGATCTACCGTATTTTAACACGTCGATAGATTCTGTATACATTTTCAAATAGTTATTTATTTAGTTAAAAAGGACAGATGTGATATTTGGCAGAGTAAAGGAAGCGCCAGAGGCACAGATGCCTTATTAAGTTATTCTGTCTTCTTACTGAGCGGGAAAGAAATATGGTCCCTTATTCAATTATTAGAGCCTTCTGGAGACTTGAGCTGCAGTCTGTCGCGAGTGTCTGCATGTACAAGATGTGTCCGAAGGTGCTCTCAATGTCATTGTGTCTCTGAGAAATTATTCTGTACGGAGGAGGAGGCTAAAAAAGGATACTTCCAAACAGGTAAGATACGTTCACCTGTCCGTCAGTCTGCAATTATGTTCCACCTTACCACCGGTAGTAACAATTGTCAAGTCCATTTAATCAAGTGTTCTAATTGTATAATGGCTGTTTTAATTTACAAAAAAATATTTAAACACCTAAATAGTTTTCGCGGTCGTAACACGGTTATTTCGGTATCAATAATTTCTTTTTTTTTCATGGTAGGGCGATATAAGACCACGATTTAAATAACAGAATAGTTTAGTGAACATAGTGAGAAGTCTTAATTTATTAATAGAAAATAGAAATTCAATTATTGAAATCATATATTTGATTCATTAATTTGATAAGTATAATGCTAAACTAACAATCTACTATTAATTGTAAGTTTATTAATTATAAATGATATATTTGCAAACTCTATAAAAAGTAAATGAAAAAATATCTAGGCTATTTCTTCAATTTTCATATCCATTACTTGGGTAGAAGATATTGTCTTGACTTTTGTCAAAAGTAGTATTTAAAAAAAAAATGAATTCCCACTAAAGATTTCAGAGTAATCAATTTTATTGGTACTTAACGTATTTGGATAATCTGTTGCTAAATATTTAAAATACGCAACGCTGACGATAATCTTGATCGGTAATAGATATGTTATTTATTATTAACTAATTAGCTCACAGTATGATGGATGATAAAAATTGATTTATAATAGTACAAATTATAAAAAAAAAAAAAAATGGCTGTTGTGGAGACAAGTTATAAAGACCAGCTCATCGTACTTTAATGAGGACTTGATCCGTAATCAACAGCGACGATGTTCGTTTTTGTTTTTAGAGTAGGTGGGTGCATTGCTAATTAACATTGGATTATTTCTATTATAAAATATTGAAAATAAATTAATTTATAATAGTGCATGATCTTTGATATTTCTCGAAGAATTATTCATTTGGTACTGTTCCGTTGTGACGTCATTTCTCTGCAGGGGGTTCCAGACTATTTCACAATAAGTGCAATCTATTTCATCATTTTCAATATTTAGCAAACTAAAGAAAATGAAGATAAAGGTAACTATTAACTTCAATAATAATTTGGCAACATATTCACTAAGGCTTTTGTCCTTTAAATATTCTATTAGGTACAGAATTAGATACAATATGAACTTAACATCACTTGTTGCTAGGCAAGGACTTAAACCCTTAAAACTTATTTAAAAAGACATAATATCTTTCCCCTCTTTACAAAACGAAAATATAATTAAATCTAATCTCAAATTCACAATATTACTCTATAAATGATGAAATGAATGAAAATATTAAAAAAAATTCTCTTAAATATGTAGGCATGATTGTACTGGTAGGGTTCTGTAAATCTAACCCAAATTTGCAAAACAACAATCAAAATAAAACACTAAATAGCTATCTCCTAATAGAAACATGTTTTAAAAATTATTACGGTTTAATGCGTAACAAGTTCATAGCTTTTATAAATGCAGGCTGTAATCCTCAAACACAATCGTAACTTAAAGCTAAGAAAAAAAATTCAATCGTTAAATATTACTGATCATTTTGAACATGAAAACTTCAAATTAAGTTAAATAGAGAATATGTTAAGTTAAATAAGGTATTAATCTAAATTATACATAAGAATTATATAATGAAAACATTATATCTTACGGTTTTTATGACCAACACAATTCCCAGCCAATATAATATTTAGTTTATTATTTCCGTCAGTTACAATTCTCTATATTTAATATGTTTTTTGTTTAAAGTGTCCAGTAATATCAATTGATATCCATTTTTTTTTTTTTTTAAATGCATTTTATGTTATTATCAATTTTTATGTTATGTACCTACTACCGCTTCCGAGCAAGAACAATGTTTTCAAATTAAAAGTATTATTAATTTAAAGTTTATTGGTTGATAATTAAATAGTTGCAATGAAAAAGTTAAAACATATATGGTAAATAATTTGACAATTAGTAATGAAATATAAAATGGTGTAATTATATTAGAGTAACAGTTTTTAATTTCAGTGATAGTCAATGTTTTGATTTATAAAATAAAATTCCCAGACTCCATGAGGTACTGTGGGTAAAATCGCACACCCAATCATTTCACACAACGACCTATCTCAAAACCTTTAAATTCAACGATTATTGAACATATTCTTTTCATTAATCTAAACTAATTCTGCTCATAATGGAAATATAGAATTGACTTCATTTTTTTTTTACAGCTGTCAACTCTAGATCATCATTTTATATAGTGAAATAGTTATATTTACTGAATCAGCTTATATGTTATTAGGTTATAAGCAGTTTTATGTTATGGGTGGCATTAGTGGCATAAAGCATATAAATAGGCCGAGTAAAATTAAACCTAATTGTATTACAAGGATTTAAGATGATTGATTGATACAGTTTTATAATATCAATCGAAAATATTATAAAAAATATATATTTGCTTTCATTCCATTTCCAAAATAAGGCATATTTTTTTTGTTCAACAAGTTAGCTCGCTATTATATTTAAAAAACTAATACATAAATTGTGCTCTCTTGTCCATAACTTGAAGTAACTATGTAAGTGGTTTAAAAAATAACTTATAATCATTAAAAAATGTTCCAATCATTAAAGTGAATCACTTGAGAAAATCTGTCACTAATTCAAAATATGCCATAACTAAATCTATTGTGAATTATTCACTTAGCTATTAATATTTAAGGTTTTATTGCTTAAAGTAGTTAGCGACTTAGTATCCCTCCTATTGACCTAATACATATTGACAATATTATTACTGTTTATGCATTTTAAACTATCCTTTTGTTTCTAACTGAAATAATCAGGATGTTACCCAAAAGTACATTACCTAAATTTATAACATTAAATTAATCAGAAATTTCTGAATAATAGTCAATTATTTGGTAATCAGATATTCTCTACTTGATTTATCTTTGAAGTAACTTTAATAGATTTCATGTATCTTTGTAGTTGTGTTTAAAAACAAATTTACAAGCAAGTCCATATATTTATATTTGCATCATTTACAAGCAGACATTTGCCATTAAAACAAGAGCAACTGAAATTTGTAGCTTCGAAAACTTCATTGTTTCCTTCAATCCTTGTTTGTTCTGTTGTCTGAAGCAATGCCTCTATTGGCTAGCTTAAACAATAGAGCAAATATAAATAACCTGAGAAAATGAACTAAAACCTTATAATTGGTTCTTGTCTTATTATTGAAGAGATACTCAAATTCTCTTCAATTATCCTTCTTCTATTGGTAGTCAAATCAATTGTATAAACTATAAGTCCTTCATGAACATGCCATTTATTGAAATTGCCATTACTTATTGAAGTAGTATTCAAGGAAATACAAACATATTATTTTGCTGTTACTGTTTACCGATATTCAACTGTTAGTAAGTGTACATTATCATGTCCCATCCAAATCATATAGACGAGAAAATATCTCTTCTTGTTTCTGGCCTGGCTGTCCCCATGGCCTAGCATGCTGATTTCTAACTGCGGAAACTTAAGATTGATTCTCCTGGCTCTCCTGTGGATTTCCTCTTCGGGAATGGGTATGTGCATGGTTTACCTCGGATACATGAAGTCCAGAGACTATCTACTTGGCTGAAAGGTAACGAGTTTAACTTTAATAACACTAACTTCTCCCCACCACTTATCAACCTTGGTCAGCCTTACCGGGCCATGAATTTGTTATTATTTTATAGTTATAATTAACATTATACTTTTCTCATGGTAAGATACACATATATATTTTACATTTCCTTACGTCCACTTCTTTAGATATTTTGTCAGCATCATTTATTAAATGGGGGATTTTTAATTAAACCGTTCCCTGGTGTATCCTCTTTCACTGTTTGGTAATTCCGATGTTTCCTCCTGAGGAGATTCCCAAGCTATTAAGTTTTTTTTTACTATAACTTAAGAGTTTATTATTATTTTAAATATTTTACTGGCTTTTATATAAATATAATATAAAGAGTTTTATCTTCTAGCAATGTACTCCCTTGATTTTATTAGTTTGTTTACACAAACCCTATTCCAAACTATTTCTGTTCTTGTTCATTTCCACTCAAATATTGTTGTCATCTGACATAAACATGTTTCCTAGTGTCCTTCCTTCTTAAATATGCTAATATTTATTAGTCACTATTCTGGGGGAGGTAAAGTGCGTTTAGTATGTCATGAGTTAATACAGTGTGTTTAATTTCAGGAGTATCAGTGGTTCAAGAAACAACATTGCTGCGGGATGATGTCTGCGATGGAGAAGCTTGGTAAGTTAATTTTAGATTTACTTTTTTTTTTTCATTATTACATAAAAATTTGGGAATTGTTTTAAATGTTGTCTCCAAGATTCATCAAATTTGTTAATGCATTAAATTATCCTCAATATGATCCCATAACTATTTAAACATACATTATTCTAAAAGGGGTATCATTTTTCTTTAAAACAATATGCAGAAGGTTATAAGGCATTAATTTAAAATTTGAGTTTAGTTTTTTAGTGAAGTACAGAACTATAATAATAAACTATAATCCAAATAAATAAATAAAACATTATATATCTGTACTCCTAAGTAATGGGATTAATAATAATATAATAAAACATAACCCCTCGAATACCAAGAACAGTAATTGCTGGTTGATTGACCTACCATTAGGTTGGTTATGTTATCTGTTTATTTATCTCAGAGCAAAAAAAGTTAGGAAAGACAAGCCCTCCTCAAGTCCTAATTACTTGAAAAATAAATAATTCAAAGTAAGAGGCCGCTCTGTTCAATTTCCACTTATTCAGTTTTTATTGCACTTGTTTTTGGACACAACAAACAATAGCTGTAATAAGAAATTGTGATAATTTTATTTAATTAATTATTGTAATTGTTTTTTATTTACATATTATGGATGGAGTATTACATACTGTTTTTAAGAAATTATGATTTTTAAATTTGATAAACAATAATAAATGATTTTCATTATAGAATAGGATATACTTTTTCAGGACACTAAACAACATTTCTTATAGGAAATATCAACAAGTCTCAGTAATAACAAAACTATTTTTTTTTTTTTTTAAAGTCCATTCAACTTTTGTAAAAAGTTAACTCTAAAATAAATCCTTTAGTTTTTTTTTATAATTCAGTTTTTTTAACTATTTTTTTTATAATTTCATTTCATTATGAACCACAACTTCAGACCAGAAATTCGTTTTGGTCTTGAAGTTGAAAAAAATGCTAATTATCATTATTATTTAAATACATATTCATCTTATTGTATTCTCTATAGCTATTATAATTAATACATATATTTTTGCTGATATTATAACATATTGCTATAAATTGTCTAAGTATTCGGTATTTTCTAATACGTAGACAAACAGCTGAGAGTACAAGTTGTGACAGGTAGGGCAAGTTGAACTTCGTACCATCGGGCACAGGGCGGACACTTCTTACTGCCACATCGCACTGTACGGATTTCGTCGGAATTAACTTAGTTTCTTTGTAAGATTTGTTGAATACTCTACCTAAAACTTATCTCCTCTTTGCAAGTAACTGTTTTAAAGCCGTATAACGTTGAAACTCACTTCGGCTACCACCGGGCATTCTTTCTGTTTCTCAAAAAATACATTGAAACGTAAGTAGATTCTCTAATTTATAAATGATACTTATCCGTAATTATGCATGTTATATCATGGAGAGGAGTGGTTTTTGAAAAAGCATCTTACAACTAAAACTAAGGGTAACATACGTACTGCTTTTATCGGTACAGTTTTAAGGCCGTTGGTTCTGGTCAGTTGTGGAATGTGACCAGTAAGGTTTAGGAAATTATGAATATATAAAATATTTGCAAAGTGTTAGAGTTTTTCCTCTGTTAAACATGACCTATCGATGGTATTTTTCCTTGATGAACTCTATATAGAAGTGGTAAAAGCCAGTTACTGAACCTGTAGGGAATTTCATAAAAAAAAATTCGAGTAAGCGAATTTTTATTGAAATCGATTTGCTTTTCAAAAAAAATATAATAATAAAAAGCTAAAATACAAATGTAGATTATCTACTTTTGTACTTATTTTTATTAAAACAATTTTGTTCCCCTGCTGCACTTGATACTTGAAATACTAAGTATATACTCATATAACAAAATGTATTTTGTTGATTTAGGGCAAATTTCATTCATAATTTGTCTTGTTGCAAAGAGATGATATGTGTTCGCAGAGTTGTTTTGAGAAATCTCTGTAAACTAAATCGCTACAGAAAATTTTTGAACCATTTATATATAAACTTATTTATTCGTGAGCAATCCAAGAAAAAATAACAAGTATAAAGCACATAAGAGCTTAGTTGTTAAAATAAAGTTTAACGTATTTATCTTATTACATTATAATTAATAAACACATCTATTTTTGCTAATGTTATAGCACAGTGGTATTAATTGCTTAAAAATATGGTATTTTCTAATACGTAGACAAACAGCTGAGAGTACAAGTTGGGACCGGTAGGGTAAGTTGAACTTCGTACCATCGGGCACAGGGTGGACACTTCTTACTGCCACATCGCACTGTACGGATTTCTTCAGGTCTAAGTTAGTTTCTTTGTTAGATTTGTTGAATATTCTACCTGAAACTTCTCTCCTGTTTGCAAGTAACTGCTTTAATACCTTATAACGTTGAAACTAACGTCGACTACCACCGGGCATTCTTGCTGTTTCTCCAAAAAATACATAAAAATGTAAGTACATTCTCTAATTTATGTGTGCATGCAATAAAGAGGTTATTATTTTCACGATAACTGCTATAGTTAATTAGTTAAGTCTGAATGGAGCATTGAAGTCCGCGATAATGGGAAAGTACAAATTCGACTAAGTAGGCCAAAATCTTAGTGTTTAGATGAAGTTTTACACAATTACTGCCTTAAGTTGGAGTACACAAAAATGACCGAATGTGTTAGCAGATAGGAGGGGGCACTGCAGCAAGTAAAAATCTCACCAAATCCTTTGCAAGATCATCGATTTAATTCATTTTAAATTAATGTAAAATTATAAAGATTTGTGAAATGAAGGTGTGACTGAGGCATCCTTGATCAGCGATGGTCATTTCCTTTTTTTTTTCGTATTCAGATGGAAAAAAAAATACTCATATTAACAAATCACTAGTTTTTAATTAACTACTTTAAAATTAAATAGATATATATTGTATTTAAACTTTTTTTTATAGATAGCCCATGTTAGTGCCTATATAAATGAGAAAAAGAGTGTCTAGGAAGATCGGCTTAGGTTGATAAAAGAGAGTCGTTATGTGTTCGTCAAATTTATTAAAGGACAATGTCTGAGGATATTGTGACTCTTTGAAACATTTTGTAGCACTCTTCGTTTTGTCCCAACCGGAGCTATTAGTTCATTAATTAATAATACAACACCCTAATATTCTCAAAGTTTACTTATTTAATCTAATAACTTCCCAGTATATTATTTGTAAGGTGACCACCAACTATTTTACAGTGAAAAGGGGGGGGGTGAATAAATTAAAGAAAAGGACTGTCCTTCCTAATGGAGAAGGATTGTTCCCTTATTCGTCATTAAGTACACAGCAGGGGGAATAATATTCCCTTCTAGTGAATATTACTGAACAAAAATGATAGACCGATTCAAATAAATAATGTTTATTCTTTCCTCAGTATTTTTACGTGGTTGTTATCTATTTGGGCTGGATTAGATGAAATTAGATTCAATGTTTTACGAAGAAAAATGTCGTCCTTTGAAAAACCTTCTATATCCTTTTGATGGACCTACCTGCCAGTAGACAAAACCCTCTCTATACCGGAAGTTATACATACACAATGGAGTTCTTAGTAAAACAGCTTTTTTGGTGGTTTACTTTTGAAATCTCCCTCCGTTTCCCGCTATTTCTTCTCAGTTGTTAACAATTTCCGGAGCCTAGTTTCCTGTTTTAAACTTAAATCTCTTAAAATGAGTGCGAATTGGACAAAATCTTTGTATTCAAGAGAATAAATGAAAATTATCCGGTCCGAAAACACAAAAACTAAATCTCACCTTCCAATGAATATTTTTTATTATTTTATTAACGAGATAGAAAGTGTTGCATTTGCTTCTAAAAGTAATGAAATCCCTAATTCATATAACATACGAATATCAAAATAAATTAAGTAATTTTTTTTTTATATGAAAGGAAAAACGATAAAAAAATACTATCATGAGCCAGATTCAATTAAATTAACATATAGTAATTAATATCATAATTAAAAAATTATTGTTTTAATTAAAATTTATTTATTTACATTATTTTCGATTAAAATGTATTTAATTTAAATACATGTTGTAATACGGTCCAATACGACAAATATGTGACCGACATAATGTATGATTATGAAATATTCCGGACTACTGAGGGTCCTATTGACACAATGTAAAATAAGAAATTAAGGTTACAACTTTATAACTAGAAATGTTAGTTGAGACTTAGACAATAGGGGGTTATTTAAAGATGATCGACTAACATGTTGAACTCAACCAAATGATGTAGAAATCAACTGCCTCACTCCCTCTTCCTCCACTGCAGCCAGTTAAAATGTTCTCACGCCTAAGGATTTATTATTATAAAATTTATCACTATATAAAATAGTGACTTCATTAGTATTGAAATTATTTTATAGTGAATATTTGATTTTAAATAAATATTAATTAATAATTTTTTTCTTTTCAGGTGACAATTATCACTCCAGGCTAGAGATAATTATTTAGTTATTATAAATTAATAACTTACTTTACATATTTGGATGTTTCTTTTTTAGTAAAATGTTCAAAGATTTCTTGATTACTTATAAATCTTAAGTTGATTGAAAAAGAAATTGGGGACTTCTTGGTGTTTAAACAATCGTTTTATAAACAATTCTATGAAGGCATAAGATTAAGTAGATGATATTAAGACAGTTGCAACCATTGCTTTAATATTTTACATATGATTATGCCAATAATGATATAAGAAATAGTAATTATTAATAGGGAAAAGTAATGCTAAATAGTGACTTTATTAGTATTGAAATTATTTTATAATAAATATTTGATTTTAAATAAATATTAATTAATTATTTTTTTCTTTTCAGGTGACAATTATCACTCCAGGCTAGAGGTAAGATGCATGTTTTTTTTTCAATTGAATTTCAGCTCTTCGGAATTCCAGCTTCCACGTATTACATAAACACAAACACAATTTGACAAATTCTTTATTCTTAAAAAGAATAAAATTGCTTCACTGATAGGAAATTCGTCTTTTTGACAAAAAAATATATTCTTTACTTATTTAGTTCACCATACAAACAAACTAATCATCTTTCATTTGACAAATAGAAGAACAATGTTTGCATTTATAAATTTTATTTCAAGATTAAGTAAGATAATGATTGGGAAATGACACTATAAATGTTGATTCACATTTTAGTTAAAATTGATGGTCATCAATTGAAGGTACCTATCGCAGATGAGTATTTAGGTTTATTGCACACAGTAAATTCACAACTCCACAGCTATTGTACTTCAGAACTTAAGAAGAAAAAAATGCATGTTGCATGTATAATTTTATGTTATCCTATAAAACTTTTTTATCAGTGGAGCCTAACCCTTGACTAATAGTCTGGGTAGGTGAACGTTCCCGGAGTATTCCGAGGAAGTGCGAAATTCCTCATTACATAAAGAGAATTGTACAATTTCTATCAATATACTTCATTATATAAACAAACCAATCACCATTCATTTGACGAATATAAGAAAATGGTTTGCATTTGTAGAATTTTGTCCTCAGATTAACTGAGACAATGGTCGGGAAATCTTTAAATCTGTAAATCTTTACTCACAGTTTAGTTAAAATTAGTCATCATTAATTAGGAAATATAAATGATAGGTATATAAATTATCGCAGGAGTAAAATTTAATAAAATAGTTAAATATTCTAGTTTATCGCACACTCTGTCAGTTGACAATAATTACATATCGACCTACTGAACTTCAGAGCTGAAGAAGCAATGTTTTGCATGTTGCATGTTGATTTTGTTTTCTTTATGTATTTTTTTCCAGTCTGTTTTCAGGTTCAACTGTTAATAGCGGGAGTTATAATCCGTTTTGGACCGGTGGAATAGTATGATTTATAATTGTGTAGTTTAGTACTCGGAGTTAAAAGTGCTGTTTTAGGATTGATATTTTTTTTTTTCCCGCTGGCTGTCATCAGTTCGAGTAACAACGTTGCTGCTCACCCATCACAAGGAATTCAGAAGCTTGGAGTAAGCATACTATTTATTATTATTTAGTTATTATAAATTAATAACTTACTTTACATATTTGGATGTTTCTTTTTTAGTAAAATGTTCAAAGATTTCTTGATTACTTATAAATCTTAAGTTGATTGAAAAAGAAATTGGGGACTTCTTGGTGTTTAAACAATCGTTTTACAAACAATTCTATGAAGGCATAAGATTAAGTAGATGATATTAAGACAGTTGCAACCATTGCTTTAACATTTTACATATGATTATGCCAATAATGATATGTGAAATAGTAATTATTAATAGGGAAAAGTAATGCTAAATAGTGACTTTATTAGTATTGAAATTATTTTATAATAAATATTTGATTTTAAATAAATATTAATTAATTATTTTTTTCTTTTCAGGTGACAATTATCACTCCAGGCTAGAGGTAAGATGCATGTTTTTTTTTCAATTGAATTTCAGCTCTTCGGAATTCCAGCTTCCACGTATTACATAAACACAAACACAATTTGACAAATTCTTTATTCTTAAAAAGAATAAAATTGCTTCACTGATAGGAAATTCGTCTTTTTGACAAAAAAATATATTCTTTACTTATTTAGTTCACCATACAAACAAACTAATCATCTTTCATTTGACAAATAGAAGAACAATGTTTGCATTTATAAATTTTATTTCAAGATTAAGTAAGATAATGATTGGGAAATGACACTATAAATGTTGATTCACATTTTAGTTAAAATTGATGGTCATCAATTGAAGGTACCTATCGCAGATGAGTATTTAGGTTTATTGCACACAGTAAATTCACAACTCCACAGCTATTGTAGTTCAGAACTTAAGAAGAAAAAAATGCATGTTGCATGTATAATTTTATGTTATCCTATAAAACTTTTTTATCAGTGGAGCCTAACCCTTGACTAATAGTCTGGGTAGGTGAACGTTCCCGGAGTATTCCGAGGAAGTGCGAAATTCCTCATTACATAAAGAGAATTGTACAATTTCTATCAATATACTTCATTATATAAACAAACCAATCACCATTCATTTGACGAATATAAGAAAATGGTTTGCATTTGTAGAATTTTGTCCTCAGATTAACTGAGACAATGGTCGGGAAATCTTTAAATCTGTAAATCTTTACTCACAGTTTAGTTAAAATTAGTCATCATTAATTAGGAAATATAAATGATAGGTATATAAATTATCGCAGGAGTAAAATTTAATAAAATAGTTAAATATTCTAGTTTATCGCACACTCTGTCAGTTGACAATAATTACATATCGACCTACTGAACTTCAGAGCTGAAGAAGCAATGTTTTGCATGTTGCATGTTGATTTTGTTTTCTTTATGTATTTTTTTCCAGTCTGTTTTCAGGTTCAACTGTTAATAGCGGGAGTTATAATCCGTTTTGGACCGGTGGAATAGTATGATTTATAATTGTGTAGTTTAGTACTCGGAGTTAAAAGTGCAGTTTTAGGATTGATATTTTTTTTTTCCCGCTGGCTGTCATCAGTTCGAGTAACAACGTTGCTGCTCACCCATCACAAGGAATTCAGAAGCTTGGAGTAAGCATACTATTTATTATTATTTAGTTATTATAAATTAATAACTTACTTTACATATTTGGATGTTTCTTTTTTAGTAAAATGTTCAAAGATTTCTTGATTACTTATAAATCTTAAGTTGATTGAAAAAGAAATTGGGGACTTCTTGGTGTTTAAACAATCGTTTTACAAACAATTCTATGAAGGCATAAGATTAAGTAGATGATATTAAGACAGTTGCAACCATTGCTTTAACATTTTACATATGATTATGCCAATAATGATATGTGAAATAGTAATTATTAATAGAGAAAAGTAATGCTAAATAGTGACTTTATTAGTATTGAAATTATTTTATAATAAATATTTGATTTTAAATAAATATTAATTAATTATTTTTTTCTTTTCAGGTGACAATTATCACTCCAGGCTAGAGGTAAGATGCATGTTTTTTTTTCAATTGAATTTCAGCTCTTCGGAATTCCAGCTTCCACGTATTACATAAACACAAACACAATTTGACAAATTCTTTATTCTTAAAAAGAATAAAATTGCTTCACTGATAGGAAATTCGTCTTTTTGACAAAAAAATATATTCTTTACTTATTTAGTTCACCATACAAACAAACTAATCATCTTTCATTTGACAAATAGAAGAACAATGTTTGCATTTATAAATTTTATTCTAAGATTAAGTAAGATAATGATTGGGAAATGACACTATAAATCTTGATTCACATTTTAGTTAAAATTGATGGTCATCAATTGTAGGTACCTATCGCAGATGAGTATTTAGGTTTATTGCACACAGTAAATTCACAACTCCACAGCTATTGTACTTCAGAACTTAAGAAGAAAAAAATGCATGTTGCATGTATAATTTTATGTTATCCTATAAAACTTTTTTTATCAGTGAAGCCTAACCCTTGACTAATAGTCTGGGTAGGTGAACGTTCCCGGAGTATTCCGAGGAAGTGCGAAATTCCTCATTACATAAAGAGAATTGTACAAGTCAAACCAGATGGCGTAGGCGTTTTTTAAACTTGCAATTATTAGTCACAAATTCTTTCTTTCATTATACTTCATTATATAAACAAACCAATCACCATTCATTTGACGAATATAAGAAAATGGTTTGCATTTGTAGAATTTTGTCCTCAGATTAACTGAGACAATGGTCGGGAAATCTTTAAATCTGTAAATCTTTACTCACAGTTTAGTTAAAATTAGTCATCATTAATTAGGAAATATAAATGATAGGTATATAAATTATCGCAGGAGTAAAATTTAATAAAATAGTTAAATATTCTAGTTTATCGCACACTCTGTCAGTTGACAATAATTACATATCGACCTACTGAACTTCAGAGCTGAAGAAGCAATGTTTTGCATGTTGCATGTTGATTTTGTTTTCTTTATGTATTTTTTTCCAGTCTGTTTTCAGGTTCAACTGTTAATAGCGGGAGTTATAATCCGTTTTGGACCGGTGGAATAGTATGATTTATAATTGTGTAGTTTAGTACTCGGAGTTAAAAGTGCCGTTTTAGGATTGATATTTTTTTTTTTCCCGCTGGCTGTCATCAGTTCGAGTAACAACGTTGCTGCTCACCCATCACAAGGAATTCAGAAGCTTGGAGTAAGCATACTATTTATTATTATTTAGTTATTATAAATTAATAACTTACTTTACATATTTGGATGTTTCTTTTTTAGTAAAATGTTCAAAGATTTCTTGATTACTTATAAATCTTAAGTTGATTGAAAAAGAAATTGGGGACTTCTTGGTGTTTAAACAATCGTTTTATAAACAATTCTATGAAGGCATAAGATTAAGTAGATGATATTAAGACAGTTGCAACCATTGCTTTAACATTTTACATATGATTATGCCAATAATGATATGTGAAATAGTAATTATTAATAGGGAAAAGTAATGCTAAATAGTGACTTTATTAGTATTGAAATTATTTTATAATAAATATTTGATTTTAAATAAATATTAATTAATTATTTTTTTCTTTTCAGGTGACAATTATCACTCCAGGCTAGAGGTAAGATGCATGTTTTTTTTTCAATTGAATTTCAGCTCTTCGGAATTCCAGCTTCCACGTATTACATAAACACAAACACAATTTGACAAATTCTTTATTCTTAAAAAGAATAAAATTGCTTCACTGATAGGAAATTCGTCTTTTTGACAAAAAAATATATTCTTTACTTATTTAGTTCACCATACAAACAAACTAATCATCTTTCATTTGACAAATAGAAGAACAATGTTTGCATTTATAAATTTTATTCTAAGATTAAGTAATATACTGATTGGGAAATGACACTACAAATCTTGATCCGCATTTAATGGTTAAAATTGATGGTCATCAATTGTAGGTACCTATCGCAGATGAGTATTTAGGTTTATTGCACACAGTAAATTCACAACTCCACAGCTATTGTACTTCAGAACTTAAGAAGAAAAAAATGCATGTTGCATGTATAATTTTATGTTATCCTATAAAACTTTTTTTATCAGTGGAGCCTAACCCTTGACTAATAGTCTGGGTAGGTGAACGTTCCCGGAGTATTCCGAGGAAGTGCGAAATTCCTCATTACATAAAGAGAATTGTACAAGTCAAACCAGATGGCGTAGGCGTTTTTTAAACTTGCAATTATTAGTCACAAATTCTTTCTTTCATTATACTTCATTATATAAACAAACCAATCACCATTCATTTGACGAATATAAGAAAATGGTTTGCATTTGTAGAATTTTGTCCTCAGATTAACTGAGACAATGGTCGGGAAATCTTTAAATCTGTAAATCTTTACTCACAGTTTAGTTAAAATTAGTCATCATTAATTAGGAAATATAAATGATAGGTATATAAATTATCGCAGGAGTAAAATTTAATAAAATAGTTAAATATTCTAGTTTATCGCACACTCTGTCAGTTGACAATAATTACATATCGACCTACTGAACTTCAGAGCTGAAGAAGCAATGTTTTGCATGTTGCATGTTGATTTTGTTTTCTTTATGTATTTTTTTCCAGTCTGTTTTCAGGTTCAACTGTTAATAGCGGGAGTTATAATCCGTTTTGGACCGGTGGAATAGTATGATTTATAATTGTGTAGTTTAGTACTCGGAGTTAAAAGTGCCGTTTTAGGATTGATATTTTTTTTTTTCCCGCTGGCTGTCATCAGTTCGAGTAACAACGTTGCTGCTCACCCATCACAAGGAATTCAGAAGCTTGGAGTAAGCATACTATTTATTATTATTTAGTTATTATAAATTAATAACTTACTTTACATATTTGGATGTTTCTTTTTTAGTAAAATGTTCAAAGATTTCTTGATTACTTATAAATCTTAAGTTGATTGAAAAAGAAATTGGGGACTTCTTGGTGTTTAAACAATCGTTTTATAAACAATTCTATGAAGGCATAAGATTAAGTAGATGATATTAAGACAGTTGCAACCATTGCTTTAACATTTTACATATGATTATGCCAATAATGATATGTGAAATAGTAATTATTAATAGGGAAAAGTAATGCTAAATAGTGACTTTATTAGTATTGAAATTATTTTATAATAAATATTTGATTTTAAATAAATATTAATTAATTATTTTTTTCTTTTCAGGTGACAATTATCACTCCAGGCTAGAGGTAAGATGCATGTTTTTTTTTCAATTGAATTTCAGCTCTTCGGAATTCCAGCTTCCACGTATTACATAAACACAAACACAATTTGACAAATTCTTTATTCTTAAAAAGAATAAAATTGCTTCACTGATAGGAAATTCGTCTTTTTGACAAAAAAATATATTCTTTACTTATTTAGTTCACCATACAAACAAACTAATCATCTTTCATTTGACAAATAGAAGAACAATGTTTGCATTTATAAATTTTATTCTAAGATTAAGTAATATACTGATTGGGAAATGACACTACAAATCTTGATCCGCATTTAATGGTTAAAATTGATGGTCATCAATTGTAGGTACCTATCGCAGATGAGTATTTAGGTTTATTGCACACAGTAAATTCACAACTCCACAGCTATTGTACTTCAGAACTTAAGAAGAAAAAAATGCATGTTGCATGTATAATTTTATGTTATCCTATAAAACTTTTTTTATCAGTGGAGCCTAACCCTTGACTAATAGTCTGGGTAGGTGAACGTTCCCGGAGTATTCCGAGGAAGTGCGAAATTCCTCATTACATAAAGAGAATTGTACAAGTCAAACCAGATGGCGTAGGCGTTTTTTAAACTTGCAATTATTAGTCACAAATTCTTTCTTTCATTATACTTCATTATATAAACAAACCAATCACCATTCATTTGACGAATATAAGAAAATGGTTTGCATTTGTAGAATTTTGTCCTCAGATTAACTGAGACAATGGTCGGGAAATCTTTAAATCTGTAAATCTTTACTCACAGTTTAGTTAAAATTAGTCATCATTAATTAGGAAATATAAATGATAGGTATATAAATTATCGCAGGAGTAAAATTTAATAAAATAGTTAAATATTCTAGTTTATCGCACACTCTGTCAGTTGACAATAATTACATATCGACCTACTGAACTTCAGAGCTGAAGAAGCAATGTTTTGCATGTTGCATGTTGATTTTGTTTTCTTTATGTATTTTTTTCCAGTCTGTTTTCAGGTTCAACTGTTAATAGCGGGAGTTATAATCCGTTTTGGACCGGTGGAATAGTATGATTTATAATTGTGTAGTTTAGTACTCGGAGTTAAAAGTGCCGTTTTAGGATTGATATTTTTTTTTTTCCCGCTGGCTGTCATCAGTTCGAGTAACAACGTTGCTGCTCACCCATCACAAGGAATTCAGAAGCTTGGAGTAAGCATACTATTTATTATTATTTAGTTATTATAAATTAATAACTTACTTTACATATTTGGATGTTTCTTTTTTAGTAAAATGTTCAAAGATTTCTTGATTACTTATAAATCTTAAGTTGATTGAAAAAGAAATTGGGGACTTCTTGGTGTTTAAACAATCGTTTTATAAACAATTCTATGAAGGCATAAGATTAAGTAGATGATATTAAGACAGTTGCAACCATTGCTTTAACATTTTACATATGATTATGCCAATAATGATATGTGAAATAGTAATTATTAATAGGGAAAAGTAATGCTAAATAGTGACTTTATTAGTATTGAAATTATTTTATAATAAATATTTGATTTTAAATAAATATTAATTAATTATTTTTTTCTTTTCAGGTGACAATTATCACTCCAGGCTAGAGGTAAGATGCATGTTTTTTTTTCAATTGAATTTCAGCTCTTCGGAATTCCAGCATCCACTTATTACATAAACACAAACATAATTTGACAAATTCTTTATTCTTAAAAAGAATAAAATTGCTTCACTGATAGGAAATTCGTCTTTTTGACAAAAAAATATATTCTTTACTTATTTAGTTCACCATACAAACAAACTAATCATCTTTCATTTGACAAATAGAAGAACAATGTTTGCATTTATAAATTTTATTCTAAGATTAAGTAATATACTGATTGGGAAATGACACTACAAATCTTGATCCGCATTTAATGGTTAAAATTGATGGTCATCAATTGTAGGTACCTATCGCAGATGAGTATTTAGGTTTATTGCACACAGTAAATTCACAACTCCACAGCTATTGTACTTCAGAACTTAAGAAGAAAAAAATGCATGTTGCATGTATAATTTTATGTTATCCTATAAAACTTTTTTTATCAGTGGAGCCTAACCCTTGACTAATAGTCTGGGTAGGTGAACGTTCCCGGAGTATTCCGAGGAAGTGCGAAATTCCTCATTACATAAAGAGAATTGTACAAGTCAAACCAGATGGCGTAGGCGTTTTTTAAACTTGCAATTATTAGTCACAAATTCTTTCTTTCATTATACTTCATTATATAAACAAACCAATCACCATTCATTTGACGAATATAAGAAAATGGTTTGCATTTGTAGAATTTTGTCCTCAGATTAACTGAGACAATGGTCGGGAAATCTTTAAATCTGTAAATCTTTACTCACAGTTTAGTTAAAATTAGTCATCATTAATTAGGAAATATAAATGATAGGTATATAAATTATCGCAGGAGTAAAATTTAATAAAATAGTTAAATATTCTAGTTTATCGCACACTCTGTCAGTTGACAATAATTACATATCGACCTACTGAACTTCAGAGCTGAAGAAGCAATGTTTTGCATGTTGCATGTTGATTTTGTTTTCTTTATGTATTTTTTTCCAGTCTGTTTTCAGGTTCAACTGTTAATAGCGGGAGTTATAATCCGTTTTGGACCGGTGGAATAGTATGATTTATAATTGTGTAGTTTAGTACTCGGAGTTAAAAGTGCCGTTTTAGGATTGATATTTTTTTTTTTCCCGCTGGCTGTCATCAGTTCGAGTAACAACGTTGCTGCTCACCCATCACAAGGAATTCAGAAGCTTGGAGTAAGCATACTATTTATTATTATTTAGTTATTATAAATTAATAACTTACTTTACATATTTGGATGTTTCTTTTTTAGTAAAATGTTCAAAGATTTCTTGATTACTTATAAATCTTAAGTTGATTGAAAAAGAAATTGGGGACTTCTTGGTGTTTAAACAATCGTTTTATAAACAATTCTATGAAGGCATAAGATTAAGTAGATGATATTAAGACAGTTGCAACCATTGCTTTAACATTTTACATATGATTATGCCAATAATGATATGTGAAATAGTAATTATTAATAGGGAAAAGTAATGCTAAATAGTGACTTTATTAGTATTGAAATTATTTTATAATAAATATTTGATTTTAAATAAATATTAATTAATTATTTTTTTCTTTTCAGGTGACAATTATCACTCCAGGCTAGAGGTAAGATGCATGTTTTTTTTTCAATTGAATTTCAGCTCTTCGGAATTCCAGCATCCACTTATTACATAAACACAAACATAATTTGACAAATTCTTTATTCTTAAAAAGAATAAAATTGCTTCACTGATAGGAAATTCGTCTTTTTGACAAAAAAATATATTCTTTACTTATTTAGTTCACCATACAAACAAACTAATCATCTTTCATTTGACAAATAGAAGAACAATGTTTGCATTTATAAATTTTATTCTAAGATTAAGTAATATACTGATTGGGAAATGACACTACAAATCTTGATCCGCATTTAATGGTTAAAATTGATGGTCATCAATTGTAGGTACCTATCGCAGATGAGTATTTAGGTTTATTGCACACAGTAAATTCACAACTCCACAGCTATTGTACTTCAGAACTTAAGAAGAAAAAAATGCATGTTGCATGTATAATTTTATGTTATCCTATAAAACTTTTTTTATCAGTGGAGCCTAACCCTTGACTAATAGTCTGGGTAGGTGAACGTTCCCGGAGTATTCCGAGGAAGTGCGAAATTCCTCATTACATAAAGAGAATTGTACAAGTCAAACCAGATGGCGTAGGCGTTTTTTAAACTTGCAATTATTAGTCACAAATTCTTTCTTTCATTATACTTCATTATATAAACAAACCAATCACCATTCATTTGACGAATATAAGAAAATGGTTTGCATTTGTAGAATTTTGTCCTCAGATTAACTGAGACAATGGTCGGGAAATCTTTAAATCTGTAAATCTTTACTCACAGTTTAGTTAAAATTAGTCATCATTAATTAGGAAATATAAATGATAGGTATATAAATTATCGCAGGAGTAAAATTTAATAAAATAGTTAAATATTCTAGTTTATCGCACACTCTGTCAGTTGACAATAATTACATATCGACCTACTGAACTTCAGAGCTGAAGAAGCAATGTTTTGCATGTTGCATGTTGATTTTGTTTTCTTTATGTATTTTTTTCCAGTCTGTTTTCAGGTTCAACTGTTAATAGCGGGAGTTATAATCCGTTTTGGACCGGTGGAATAGTATGATTTATAATTGTGTAGTTTAGTACTCGGAGTTAAAAGTGCCGTTTTAGGATTGATATTTTTTTTTTTCCCGCTGGCTGTCATCAGTTCGAGTAACAACGTTGCTGCTCACCCATCACAAGGAATTCAGAAGCTTGGAGTAAGCATACTATTTATTATTATTTAGTTATTATAAATTAATAACTTACTTTACATATTTGGATGTTTCTTTTTTAGTAAAATGTTCAAAGATTTCTTGATTACTTATAAATCTTAAGTTGATTGAAAAAGAAATTGGGGACTTCTTGGTGTTTAAACAATCGTTTTATAAACAATTCTATGAAGGCATAAGATTAAGTAGATGATATTAAGACAGTTGCAACCATTGCTTTAACATTTTACATATGATTATGCCAATAATGATATGTGAAATAGTAATTATTAATAGGGAAAAGTAATGCTAAATAGTGACTTTATTAGTATTGAAATTATTTTATAATAAATATTTGATTTTAAATAAATATTAATTAATTATTTTTTTCTTTTCAGGTGACAATTATCACTCCAGGCTAGAGGTAAGATGCATGTTTTTTTTTCAATTGAATTTCAGCTCTTCGGAATTCCAGCATCCACTTATTACATAAACACAAACATAATTTGACAAATTCTTTATTCTTAAAAAGAATAAAATTGCTTCACTGATAGGAAATTCGTCTTTTTGACAAAAAAATATATTCTTTACTTATTTAGTTCACCATACAAACAAACTAATCATCTTTCATTTGACAAATAGAAGAACAATGTTTGCATTTATAAATTTTATTCTAAGATTAAGTAATATACTGATTGGGAAATGACACTACAAATCTTGATCCGCATTTAATGGTTAAAATTGATGGTCATCAATTGTAGGTACCTATCGCAGATGAGTATTTAGGTTTATTGCACACAGTAAATTCACAACTCCACAGCTATTGTACTTCAGAACTTAAGAAGAAAAAAATGCATGTTGCATGTATAATTTTATGTTATCCTATAAAACTTTTTTTATCAGTGGAGCCTAACCCTTGACTAATAGTCTGGGTAGGTGAACGTTCCCGGAGTATTCCGAGGAAGTGCGAAATTCCTCATTACATAAAGAGAATTGTACAAGTCAAACCAGATGGCGTAGGCGTTTTTTAAACTTGCAATTATTAGTCACAAATTCTTTCTTTCATTATACTTCATTATATAAACAAACCAATCACCATTCATTTGACGAATATAAGAAAATGGTTTGCATTTGTAGAATTTTGTCCTCAGATTAACTGAGACAATGGTCGGGAAATCTTTAAATCTGTAAATCTTTACTCACAGTTTAGTTAAAATTAGTCATCATTAATTAGGAAATATAAATGATAGGTATATAAATTATCGCAGGAGTAAAATTTAATAAAATAGTTAAATATTCTAGTTTATCGCACACTCTGTCAGTTGACAATAATTACATATCGACCTACTGAACTTCAGAGCTGAAGAAGCAATGTTTTGCATGTTGCATGTTGATTTTGTTTTCTTTATGTATTTTTTTCCAGTCTGTTTTCAGGTTCAACTGTTAATAGCGGGAGTTATAATCCGTTTTGGACCGGTGGAATAGTATGATTTATAATTGTGTAGTTTAGTACTCGGAGTTAAAAGTGCCGTTTTAGGATTGATATTTTTTTTTTTCCCGCTGGCTGTCATCAGTTCGAGTAACAACGTTGCTGCTCACCCATCACAAGGAATTCAGAAGCTTGGAGTAAGCATACTATTTATTATTATTTAGTTATTATAAATTAATAACTTACTTTACATATTTGGATGTTTCTTTTTTAGTAAAATGTTCAAAGATTTCTTGATTACTTATAAATCTTAAGTTGATTGAAAAAGAAATTGGGGACTTCTTGGTGTTTAAACAATCGTTTTATAAACAATTCTATGAAGGCATAAGATTAAGTAGATGATATTAAGACAGTTGCAACCATTGCTTTAATATTTTACATATGATTATGCCAATAATGATATGTGAAATAGTAATTATTAATAGGGAAAAGTAATGCTAAATAGTGACTTTATTAGTATTGAAATTATTTTATAATAAATATTTGATTTTAAATAAATATTAATTAATTATTTTTTTCTTTTCAGGTGACAATTATCACTCCAGGCTAGAGGTAAGATGCATGTTTTTTTTTCAATTGAATTTCAGCTCTTCGGAATTCCAGCTTCCACGTATTACATAAACACAAACACAATTTGACAAATTCTTTATTCTTAAAAAGAATAAAATTGCTTCACTGATAGGAAATTCGTCTTTTTGACAAAAAAATATATTCTTTACTTATTTAGTTCACCATACAAACAAACTAATCATCTTTCATTTGACAAATAGAAGAACAATGTTTGCATTTATAAATTTTATTCTAAGATTAAGTAATATACTGATTGGGAAATGACACTACAAATCTTGATCCGCATTTAATGGTTAAAATTGATGGTCATCAATTGTAGGTACCTATCGCAGATGAGTATTTAGGTTTATTGCACACAGTAAATTCACAACTCCACAGCTATTGTACTTCAGAACTTAAGAAGAAAAAAATGCATGTTGCATGTATAATTTTATGTTATCCTATAAAACTTTTTTTATCAGTGGAGCCTAACCCTTGACTAATAGTCTGGGTAGGTGAACGTTCCCGGAGTATTCCGAGGAAGTGCGAAATTCCTCATTACATAAAGAGAATTGTACAAGTCAAACCAGATGGCGTAGGCGTTTTTTAAACTTGCAATTATTAGTCACAAATTCTTTCTTTCATTATACTTCATTATATAAACAAACCAATCACCATTCATTTGACGAATATAAGAAAATGGTTTGCATTTGTAGAATTTTGTCCTCAGATTAACTGAGACAATGGTCGGGAAATCTTTAAATCTGTAAATCTTTACTCACAGTTTAGTTAAAATTAGTCATCATTAATTAGGAAATATAAATGATAGGTATATAAATTATCGCAGGAGTAAAATTTAATAAAATAGTTAAATATTCTAGTTTATCGCACACTCTGTCAGTTGACAATAATTACATATCGACCTACTGAACTTCAGAGCTGAAGAAGCAATGTTTTGCATGTTGCATGTTGATTTTGTTTTCTTTATGTATTTTTTTCCAGTCTGTTTTCAGGTTCAACTGTTAATAGCGGGAGTTATAATCCGTTTTGGACCGGTGGAATAGTATGATTTATAATTGTGTAGTTTAGTACTCGGAGTTAAAAGTGCCGTTTTAGGATTGATATTTTTTTTTTTCCCGCTGGCTGTCATCAGTTCGAGTAACAACGTTGCTGCTCACCCATCACAAGGAATTCAGAAGCTTGGAGTAAGCATACTATTTATTATTATTTAGTTATTATAAATTAATAACTTACTTTACATATTTGGATGTTTCTTTTTTAGTAAAATGTTCAAAGATTTCTTGATTACTTATAAATCTTAAGTTGATTGAAAAAGAAATTGGGGACTTCTTGGTGTTTAAACAATCGTTTTATAAACAATTCTATGAAGGCATAAGATTAAGTAGATGATATTAAGACAGTTGCAACCATTGCTTTAACATTTTACATATGATTATGCCAATAATGATATGTGAAATAGTAATTATTAATAGGGAAAAGTAATGCTAAATAGTGACTTTATTAGTATTGAAATTATTTTATAATAAATATTTGATTTTAAATAAATATTAATTAATTATTTTTTTCTTTTCAGGTGACAATTATCACTCCAGGCTAGAGGTAAGATGCATGTTTTTTTTTCAATTGAATTTCAGCTCTTCGGAATTCCAGCTTCCACGTATTACATAAACACAAACACAATTTGACAAATTCTTTATTCTTAAAAAGAATAAAATTGCTTCACTGATAGGAAATTCGTCTTTTTGACAAAAAAATATATTCTTTACTTATTTAGTTCACCATACAAACAAACTAATCATCTTTCATTTGACAAATAGAAGAACAATGTTTGCATTTATAAATTTTATTCTAAGATTAAGTAATATACTGATTGGGAAATGACACTACAAATCTTGATCCGCATTTAATGGTTAAAATTGATGGTCATCAATTGTAGGTACCTATCGCAGATGAGTATTTAGGTTTATTGCACACAGTAAATTCACAACTCCACAGCTATTGTACTTCAGAACTTAAGAAGAAAAAAATGCATGTTGCATGTATAATTTTATGTTATCCTATAAAACTTTTTTTATCAGTGGAGCCTAACCCTTGACTAATAGTCTGGGTAGGTGAACGTTCCCGGAGTATTCCGAGGAAGTGCGAAATTCCTCATTACATAAAGAGAATTGTACAAGTCAAACCAGATGGCGTAGGCGTTTTTTAAACTTGCAATTATTAGTCACAAATTCTTTCTTTCATTATACTTCATTATATAAACAAACCAATCACCATTCATTTGACGAATATAAGAAAATGGTTTGCATTTGTAGAATTTTGTCCTCAGATTAACTGAGACAATGGTCGGGAAATCTTTAAATCTGTAAATCTTTACTCACAGTTTAGTTAAAATTAGTCATCATTAATTAGGAAATATAAATGATAGGTATATAAATTATCGCAGGAGTAAAATTTAATAAAATAGTTAAATATTCTAGTTTATCGCACACTCTGTCAGTTGACAATAATTACATATCGACCTACTGAACTTCAGAGCTGAAGAAGCAATGTTTTGCATGTTGCATGTTGATTTTGTTTTCTTTATGTATTTTTTTCCAGTCTGTTTTCAGGTTCAACTGTTAATAGCGGGAGTTATAATCCGTTTTGGACCGGTGGAATAGTATGATTTATAATTGTGTAGTTTAGTACTCGGAGTTAAAAGTGCCGTTTTAGGATTGATATTTTTTTTTTTCCCGCTGGCTGTCATCAGTTCGAGTAACAACGTTGCTGCTCACCCATCACAAGGAATTCAGAAGCTTGGAGTAAGCATACTATTTATTATTATTTAGTTATTATAAATTAATAACTTACTTTACATATTTGGATGTTTCTTTTTTAGTAAAATGTTCAAAGATTTCTTGATTACTTATAAATCTTAAGTTGATTGAAAAAGAAATTGGGGACTTCTTGGTGTTTAAACAATCGTTTTATAAACAATTCTATGAAGGCATAAGATTAAGTAGATGATATTAAGACAGTTGCAACCATTGCTTTAACATTTTACATATGATTATGCCAATAATGATATGTGAAATAGTAATTATTAATAGGGAAAAGTAATGCTAAATAGTGACTTTATTAGTATTGAAATTATTTTATAATAAATATTTGATTTTAAATAAATATTAATTAATTATTTTTTTCTTTTCAGGTGACAATTATCACTCCAGGCTAGAGGTAAGATGCATGTTTTTTTTTCAATTGAATTTCAGCTCTTCGGAATTCCAGCTTCCACGTATTACATAAACACAAACACAATTTGACAAATTCTTTATTCTTAAAAAGAATAAAATTGCTTCACTGATAGGAAATTCGTCTTTTTGACAAAAAAATATATTCTTTACTTATTTAGTTCACCATACAAACAAACTAATCATCTTTCATTTGACAAATAGAAGAACAATGTTTGCATTTATAAATTTTATTCTAAGATTAAGTAATATACTGATTGGGAAATGACACTACAAATCTTGATCCGCATTTAATGGTTAAAATTGATGGTCATCAATTGTAGGTACCTATCGCAGATGAGTATTTAGGTTTATTGCACACAGTAAATTCACAACTCCACAGCTATTGTACTTCAGAACTTAAGAAGAAAAAAATGCATGTTGCATGTATAATTTTATGTTATCCTATAAAACTTTTTTTATCAGTGGAGCCTAACCCTTGACTAATAGTCTGGGTAGGTGAACGTTCCCGGAGTATTCCGAGGAAGTGCGAAATTCCTCATTACATAAAGAGAATTGTACAAGTCAAACCAGATGGCGTAGGCGTTTTTTAAACTTGCAATTATTAGTCACAAATTCTTTCTTTCATTATACTTCATTATATAAACAAACCAATCACCATTCATTTGACGAATATAAGAAAATGGTTTGCATTTGTAGAATTTTGTCCTCAGATTAACTGAGACAATGGTCGGGAAATCTTTAAATCTGTAAATCTTTACTCACAGTTTAGTTAAAATTAGTCATCATTAATTAGGAAATATAAATGATAGGTATATAAATTATCGCAGGAGTAAAATTTAATAAAATAGTTAAATATTCTAGTTTATCGCACACTCTGTCAGTTGACAATAATTACATATCGACCTACTGAACTTCAGAGCTGAAGAAGCAATGTTTTGCATGTTGCATGTTGATTTTGTTTTCTTTATGTATTTTTTTCCAGTCTGTTTTCAGGTTCAACTGTTAATAGCGGGAGTTATAATCCGTTTTGGACCGGTGGAATAGTATGATTTATAATTGTGTAGTTTAGTACTCGGAGTTAAAAGTGCCGTTTTAGGATTGATATTTTTTTTTTTCCCGCTGGCTGTCATCAGTTCGAGTAACAACGTTGCTGCTCACCCATCACAAGGAATTCAGAAGCTTGGAGTAAGCATACTATTTATTATTATTTAGTTATTATAAATTAATAACTTACTTTACATATTTGGATGTTTCTTTTTTAGTAAAATGTTCAAAGATTTCTTGATTACTTATAAATCTTAAGTTGATTGAAAAAGAAATTGGGGACTTCTTGGTGTTTAAACAATCGTTTTATAAACAATTCTATGAAGGCATAAGATTAAGTAGATGATATTAAGACAGTTGCAACCATTGCTTTAACATTTTACATATGATTATGCCAATAATGATATGTGAAATAGTAATTATTAATAGGGAAAAGTAATGCTAAATAGTGACTTTATTAGTATTGAAATTATTTTATAATAAATATTTGATTTTAAATAAATATTAATTAATTATTTTTTTCTTTTCAGGTGACAATTATCACTCCAGGCTAGAGGTAAGATGCATGTTTTTTTTTCAATTGAATTTCAGCTCTTCGGAATTCCAGCTTCCACGTATTACATAAACACAAACACAATTTGACAAATTCTTTATTCTTAAAAAGAATAAAATTGCTTCACTGATAGGAAATTCGTCTTTTTGACAAAAAAATATATTCTTTACTTATTTAGTTCACCATACAAACAAACTAATCATCTTTCATTTGACAAATAGAAGAACAATGTTTGCATTTATAAATTTTATTCTAAGATTAAGTAATATACTGATTGGGAAATGACACTACAAATCTTGATCCGCATTTAATGGTTAAAATTGATGGTCATCAATTGTAGGTACCTATCGCAGATGAGTATTTAGGTTTATTGCACACAGTAAATTCACAACTCCACAGCTATTGTACTTCAGAACTTAAGAAGAAAAAAATGCATGTTGCATGTATAATTTTATGTTATCCTATAAAACTTTTTTTATCAGTGGAGCCTAACCCTTGACTAATAGTCTGGGTAGGTGAACGTTCCCGGAGTATTCCGAGGAAGTGCGAAATTCCTCATTACATAAAGAGAATTGTACAAGTCAAACCAGATGGCGTAGGCGTTTTTTAAACTTGCAATTATTAGTCACAAATTCTTTCTTTCATTATACTTCATTATATAAACAAACCAATCACCATTCATTTGACGAATATAAGAAAATGGTTTGCATTTGTAGAATTTTGTCCTCAGATTAACTGAGACAATGGTCGGGAAATCTTTAAATCTGTAAATCTTTACTCACAGTTTAGTTAAAATTAGTCATCATTAATTAGGAAATATAAATGATAGGTATATAAATTATCGCAGGAGTAAAATTTAATAAAATAGTTAAATATTCTAGTTTATCGCACACTCTGTCAGTTGACAATAATTACATATCGACCTACTGAACTTCAGAGCTGAAGAAGCAATGTTTTGCATGTTGCATGTTGATTTTGTTTTCTTTATGTATTTTTTTCCAGTCTGTTTTCAGGTTCAACTGTTAATAGCGGGAGTTATAATCCGTTTTGGACCGGTGGAATAGTATGATTTATAATTGTGTAGTTTAGTACTCGGAGTTAAAAGTGCCGTTTTAGGATTGATATTTTTTTTTTTCCCGCTGGCTGTCATCAGTTCGAGTAACAACGTTGCTGCTCACCCATCACAAGGAATTCAGAAGCTTGGAGTAAGCATACTATTTATTATTATTTAGTTATTATAAATTAATAACTTACTTTACATATTTGGATGTTTCTTTTTTAGTAAAATGTTCAAAGATTTCTTGATTACTTATAAATCTTAAGTTGATTGAAAAAGAAATTGGGGACTTCTTGGTGTTTAAACAATCGTTTTATAAACAATTCTATGAAGGCATAAGATTAAGTAGATGATATTAAGACAGTTGCAACCATTGCTTTAACATTTTACATATGATTATGCCAATAATGATATGTGAAATAGTAATTATTAATAGGGAAAAGTAATGCTAAATAGTGACTTTATTAGTATTGAAATTATTTTATAATAAATATTTGATTTTAAATAAATATTAATTAATTATTTTTTTCTTTTCAGGTGACAATTATCACTCCAGGCTAGAGGTAAGATGCATGTTTTTTTTTCAATTGAATTTCAGCTCTTCGGAATTCCAGCATCCACTTATTACATAAACACAAACATAATTTGACAAATTCTTTATTCTTAAAAAGAATAAAATTGCTTCACTGATAGGAAATTCGTCTTTTTGACAAAAAAATATATTCTTTACTTATTTAGTTCACCATACAAACAAACTAATCATCTTTCATTTGACAAATAGAAGAACAATGTTTGCATTTATAAATTTTATTCTAAGATTAAGTAATATACTGATTGGGAAATGACACTACAAATCTTGATCCGCATTTAATGGTTAAAATTGATGGTCATCAATTGTAGGTACCTATCGCAGATGAGTATTTAGGTTTATTGCACACAGTAAATTCACAACTCCACAGCTATTGTACTTCAGAACTTAAGAAGAAAAAAATGCATGTTGCATGTATAATTTTATGTTATCCTATAAAACTTTTTTTATCAGTGGAGCCTAACCCTTGACTAATAGTCTGGGTAGGTGAACGTTCCCGGAGTATTCCGAGGAAGTGCGAAATTCCTCATTACATAAAGAGAATTGTACAAGTCAAACCAGATGGCGTAGGCGTTTTTTAAACTTGCAATTATTAGTCACAAATTCTTTCTTTCATTATACTTCATTATATAAACAAACCAATCACCATTCATTTGACGAATATAAGAAAATGGTTTGCATTTGTAGAATTTTGTCCTCAGATTAACTGAGACAATGGTCGGGAAATCTTTAAATCTGTAAATCTTTACTCACAGTTTAGTTAAAATTAGTCATCATTAATTAGGAAATATAAATGATAGGTATATAAATTATCGCAGGAGTAAAATTTAATAAAATAGTTAAATATTCTAGTTTATCGCACACTCTGTCAGTTGACAATAATTACATATCGACCTACTGAACTTCAGAGCTGAAGAAGCAATGTTTTGCATGTTGCATGTTGATTTTGTTTTCTTTATGTATTTTTTTCCAGTCTGTTTTCAGGTTCAACTGTTAATAGCGGGAGTTATAATCCGTTTTGGACCGGTGGAATAGTATGATTTATAATTGTGTAGTTTAGTACTCGGAGTTAAAAGTGCCGTTTTAGGATTGATATTTTTTTTTTTCCCGCTGGCTGTCATCAGTTCGAGTAACAACGTTGCTGCTCACCCATCACAAGGAATTCAGAAGCTTGGAGTAAGCATACTATTTATTATTATTTAGTTATTATAAATTAATAACTTACTTTACATATTTGGATGTTTCTTTTTTAGTAAAATGTTCAAAGATTTCTTGATTACTTATAAATCTTAAGTTGATTGAAAAAGAAATTGGGGACTTCTTGGTGTTTAAACAATCGTTTTATAAACAATTCTATGAAGGCATAAGATTAAGTAGATGATATTAAGACAGTTGCAACCATTGCTTTAACATTTTACATATGATTATGCCAATAATGATATGTGAAATAGTAATTATTAATAGGGAAAAGTAATGCTAAATAGTGACTTTATTAGTATTGAAATTATTTTATAATAAATATTTGATTTTAAATAAATATTAATTAATTATTTTTTTCTTTTCAGGTGACAATTATCACTCCAGGCTAGAGGTAAGATGCATGTTTTTTTTTCAATTGAATTTCAGCTCTTCGGAATTCCAGCATCCACTTATTACATAAACACAAACATAATTTGACAAATTCTTTATTCTTAAAAAGAATAAAATTGCTTCACTGATAGGAAATTCGTCTTTTTGACAAAAAAATATATTCTTTACTTATTTAGTTCACCATACAAACAAACTAATCATCTTTCATTTGACAAATAGAAGAACAATGTTTGCATTTATAAATTTTATTCTAAGATTAAGTAATATACTGATTGGGAAATGACACTACAAATCTTGATCCGCATTTAATGGTTAAAATTGATGGTCATCAATTGTAGGTACCTATCGCAGATGAGTATTTAGGTTTATTGCACACAGTAAATTCACAACTCCACAGCTATTGTACTTCAGAACTTAAGAAGAAAAAAATGCATGTTGCATGTATAATTTTATGTTATCCTATAAAACTTTTTTTATCAGTGGAGCCTAACCCTTGACTAATAGTCTGGGTAGGTGAACGTTCCCGGAGTATTCCGAGGAAGTGCGAAATTCCTCATTACATAAAGAGAATTGTACAAGTCAAACCAGATGGCGTAGGCGTTTTTTAAACTTGCAATTATTAGTCACAAATTCTTTCTTTCATTATACTTCATTATATAAACAAACCAATCACCATTCATTTGACGAATATAAGAAAATGGTTTGCATTTGTAGAATTTTGTCCTCAGATTAACTGAGACAATGGTCGGGAAATCTTTAAATCTGTAAATCTTTACTCACAGTTTAGTTAAAATTAGTCATCATTAATTAGGAAATATAAATGATAGGTATATAAATTATCGCAGGAGTAAAATTTAATAAAATAGTTAAATATTCTAGTTTATCGCACACTCTGTCAGTTGACAATAATTACATATCGACCTACTGAACTTCAGAGCTGAAGAAGCAATGTTTTGCATGTTGCATGTTGATTTTGTTTTCTTTATGTATTTTTTTCCAGTCTGTTTTCAGGTTCAACTGTTAATAGCGGGAGTTATAATCCGTTTTGGACCGGTGGAATAGTATGATTTATAATTGTGTAGTTTAGTACTCGGAGTTAAAAGTGCCGTTTTAGGATTGATATTTTTTTTTTTCCCGCTGGCTGTCATCAGTTCGAGTAACAACGTTGCTGCTCACCCATCACAAGGAATTCAGAAGCTTGGAGTAAGCATACTATTTATTATTATTTAGTTATTATAAATTAATAACTTACTTTACATATTTGGATGTTTCTTTTTTAGTAAAATGTTCAAAGATTTCTTGATTACTTATAAATCTTAAGTTGATTGAAAAAGAAATTGGGGACTTCTTGGTGTTTAAACAATCGTTTTATAAACAATTCTATGAAGGCATAAGATTAAGTAGATGATATTAAGACAGTTGCAACCATTGCTTTAACATTTTACATATGATTATGCCAATAATGATATGTGAAATAGTAATTATTAATAGGGAAAAGTAATGCTAAATAGTGACTTTATTAGTATTGAAATTATTTTATAATAAATATTTGATTTTAAATAAATATTAATTAATTATTTTTTTCTTTTCAGGTGACAATTATCACTCCAGGCTAGAGGTAAGATGCATGTTTTTTTTTCAATTGAATTTCAGCTCTTCGGAATTCCAGCTTCCACGTATTACATAAACACAAACACAATTTGACAAATTCTTTATTCTTAAAAAGAATAAAATTGCTTCACTGATAGGAAATTCGTCTTTTTGACAAAAAAATATATTCTTTACTTATTTAGTTCACCATACAAACAAACTAATCATCTTTCATTTGACAAATAGAAGAACAATGTTTGCATTTATAAATTTTATTCTAAGATTAAGTAATATACTGATTGGGAAATGACACTACAAATCTTGATCCGCATTTAATGGTTAAAATTGATGGTCATCAATTGTAGGTACCTATCGCAGATGAGTATTTAGGTTTATTGCACACAGTAAATTCACAACTCCACAGCTATTGTACTTCAGAACTTAAGAAGAAAAAAATGCATGTTGCATGTATAATTTTATGTTATCCTATAAAACTTTTTTTATCAGTGGAGCCTAACCCTTGACTAATAGTCTGGGTAGGTGAACGTTCCCGGAGTATTCCGAGGAAGTGCGAAATTCCTCATTACATAAAGAGAATTGTACAAGTCAAACCAGATGGCGTAGGCGTTTTTTAAACTTGCAATTATTAGTCACAAATTCTTTCTTTCATTATACTTCATTATATAAACAAACCAATCACCATTCATTTGACGAATATAAGAAAATGGTTTGCATTTGTAGAATTTTGTCCTCAGATTAACTGAGACAATGGTCGGGAAATCTTTAAATCTGTAAATCTTTACTCACAGTTTAGTTAAAATTAGTCATCATTAATTAGGAAATATAAATGATAGGTATATAAATTATCGCAGGAGTAAAATTTAATAAAATAGTTAAATATTCTAGTTTATCGCACACTCTGTCAGTTGACAATAATTACATATCGACCTACTGAACTTCAGAGCTGAAGAAGCAATGTTTTGCATGTTGCATGTTGATTTTGTTTTCTTTATGTATTTTTTTCCAGTCTGTTTTCAGGTTCAACTGTTAATAGCGGGAGTTATAATCCGTTTTGGACCGGTGGAATAGTATGATTTATAATTGTGTAGTTTAGTACTCGGAGTTAAAAGTGCCGTTTTAGGATTGATATTTTTTTTTTTCCCGCTGGCTGTCATCAGTTCGAGTAACAACGTTGCTGCTCACCCATCACAAGGAATTCAGAAGCTTGGAGTAAGCATACTATTTATTATTATTTAGTTATTATAAATTAATAACTTACTTTACATATTTGGATGTTTCTTTTTTAGTAAAATGTTCAAAGATTTCTTGATTACTTATAAATCTTAAGTTGATTGAAAAAGAAATTGGGGACTTCTTGGTGTTTAAACAATCGTTTTACAAACAATTCTATGAAGGCATAAGATTAAGTAGATGATATTAAGACAGTTGCAACCATTGCTTTAACATTTTACATATGATTATGCCAATAATGATATGTGAAATAGTAATTATTAATAGGGAAAAGTAATGCTAAATAGTGACTTTATTAGTATTGAAATTATTTTATAATAAATATTTGATTTTAAATAAATATTAATTAATTATTTTTTTCTTTTCAGGTGACAATTATCACTCCAGGCTAGAGGTAAGATGCATGTTTTTTTTTCAATTGAATTTCAGCTCTTCGGAATTCCAGCTTCCACGTATTACATAAACACAAACACAATTTGACAAATTCTTTATTCTTAAAAAGAATAAAATTGCTTCACTGATAGGAAATTCGTCTTTTTGACAAAAAAATATATTCTTTACTTATTTAGTTCACCATACAAACAAACTAATCATCTTTCATTTGACAAATAGAAGAACAATGTTTGCATTTATAAATTTTATTCTAAGATTAAGTAATATACTGATTGGGAAATGACACTACAAATCTTGATCCGCATTTAATGGTTAAAATTGATGGTCATCAATTGTAGGTACCTATCGCAGATGAGTATTTAGGTTTATTGCACACAGTAAATTCACAACTCCACAGCTATTGTACTTCAGAACTTAAGAAGAAAAAAATGCATGTTGCATGTATAATTTTATGTTATCCTATAAAACTTTTTTTATCAGTGGAGCCTAACCCTTGACTAATAGTCTGGGTAGGTGAACGTTCCCGGAGTATTCCGAGGAAGTGCGAAATTCCTCATTACATAAAGAGAATTGTACAAGTCAAACCAGATGGCGTAGGCGTTTTTTAAACTTGCAATTATTAGTCACAAATTCTTTCTTTCATTATACTTCATTATATAAACAAACCAATCACCATTCATTTGACGAATATAAGAAAATGGTTTGCATTTGTAGAATTTTGTCCTCAGATTAACTGAGACAATGGTCGGGAAATCTTTAAATCTGTAAATCTTTACTCACAGTTTAGTTAAAATTAGTCATCATTAATTAGGAAATATAAATGATAGGTATATAAATTATCGCAGGAGTAAAATTTAATAAAATAGTTAAATATTCTAGTTTATCGCACACTCTGTCAGTTGACAATAATTACATATCGACCTACTGAACTTCAGAGCTGAAGAAGCAATGTTTTGCATGTTGCATGTTGATTTTGTTTTCTTTATGTATTTTTTTCCAGTCTGTTTTCAGGTTCAACTGTTAATAGCGGGAGTTATAATCCGTTTTGGACCGGTGGAATAGTATGATTTATAATTGTGTAGTTTAGTACTCGGAGTTAAAAGTGCCGTTTTAGGATTGATATTTTTTTTTTTCCCGCTGGCTGTCATCAGTTCGAGTAACAACGTTGCTGCTCACCCATCACAAGGAATTCAGAAGCTTGGAGTAAGCATACTATTTATTATTATTTAGTTATTATAAATTAATAACTTACTTTACATATTTGGATGTTTCTTTTTTAGTAAAATGTTCAAAGATTTCTTGATTACTTATAAATCTTAAGTTGATTGAAAAAGAAATTGGGGACTTCTTGGTGTTTAAACAATCGTTTTATAAACAATTCTATGAAGGCATAAGATTAAGTAGATGATATTAAGACAGTTGCAACCATTGCTTTAATATTTTACATATGATTATGCCAATAATGATATGTGAAATAGTAATTATTAATAGGGAAAAGTAATGCTAAATAGTGACTTTATTAGTATTGAAATTATTTTATAATAAATATTTGATTTTAAATAAATATTAATTAATTATTTTTTTCTTTTCAGGTGACAATTATCACTCCAGGCTAGAGGTAAGATGCATGTTTTTTTTTCAATTGAATTTCAGCTCTTCGGAATTCCAGCTTCCACGTATTACATAAACACAAACACAATTTGACAAATTCTTTATTCTTAAAAAGAATAAAATTGCTTCACTGATAGGAAATTCGTCTTTTTGACAAAAAAATATATTCTTTACTTATTTAGTTCACCATACAAACAAACTAATCATCTTTCATTTGACAAATAGAAGAACAATGTTTGCATTTATAAATTTTATTCTAAGATTAAGTAATATACTGATTGGGAAATGACACTACAAATCTTGATCCGCATTTAATGGTTAAAATTGATGGTCATCAATTGTAGGTACCTATCGCAGATGAGTATTTAGGTTTATTGCACACAGTAAATTCACAACTCCACAGCTATTGTACTTCAGAACTTAAGAAGAAAAAAATGCATGTTGCATGTATAATTTTATGTTATCCTATAAAACTTTTTTTATCAGTGGAGCCTAACCCTTGACTAATAGTCTGGGTAGGTGAACGTTCCCGGAGTATTCCGAGGAAGTGCGAAATTCCTCATTACATAAAGAGAATTGTACAAGTCAAACCAGATGGCGTAGGCGTTTTTTAAACTTGCAATTATTAGTCACAAATTCTTTCTTTCATTATACTTCATTATATAAACAAACCAATCACCATTCATTTGACGAATATAAGAAAATGGTTTGCATTTGTAGAATTTTGTCCTCAGATTAACTGAGACAATGGTCGGGAAATCTTTAAATCTGTAAATCTTTACTCACAGTTTAGTTAAAATTAGTCATCATTAATTAGGAAATATAAATGATAGGTATATAAATTATCGCAGGAGTAAAATTTAATAAAATAGTTAAATATTCTAGTTTATCGCACACTCTGTCAGTTGACAATAATTACATATCGACCTACTGAACTTCAGAGCTGAAGAAGCAATGTTTTGCATGTTGCATGTTGATTTTGTTTTCTTTATGTATTTTTTTCCAGTCTGTTTTCAGGTTCAACTGTTAATAGCGGGAGTTATAATCCGTTTTGGACCGGTGGAATAGTATGATTTATAATTGTGTAGTTTAGTACTCGGAGTTAAAAGTGCCGTTTTAGGATTGATATTTTTTTTTTTCCCGCTGGCTGTCATCAGTTCGAGTAACAACGTTGCTGCTCACCCATCACAAGGAATTCAGAAGCTTGGAGTAAGCATACTATTTATTATTATTTAGTTATTATAAATTAATAACTTACTTTACATATTTGGATGTTTCTTTTTTAGTAAAATGTTCAAAGATTTCTTGATTACTTATAAATCTTAAGTTGATTGAAAAAGAAATTGGGGACTTCTTGGTGTTTAAACAATCGTTTTATAAACAATTCTATGAAGGCATAAGATTAAGTAGATGATATTAAGACAGTTGCAACCATTGCTTTAACATTTTACATATGATTATGCCAATAATGATATGTGAAATAGTAATTATTAATAGGGAAAAGTAATGCTAAATAGTGACTTTATTAGTATTGAAATTATTTTATAATAAATATTTGATTTTAAATAAATATTAATTAATTATTTTTTTCTTTTCAGGTGACAATTATCACTCCAGGCTAGAGGTAAGATGCATGTTTTTTTTTCAATTGAATTTCAGCTCTTCGGAATTCCAGCTTCCACGTATTACATAAACACAAACACAATTTGACAAATTCTTTATTCTTAAAAAGAATAAAATTGCTTCACTGATAGGAAATTCGTCTTTTTGACAAAAAAATATATTCTTTACTTATTTAGTTCACCATACAAACAAACTAATCATCTTTCATTTGACAAATAGAAGAACAATGTTTGCATTTATAAATTTTATTCTAAGATTAAGTAATATACTGATTGGGAAATGACACTACAAATCTTGATCCGCATTTAATGGTTAAAATTGATGGTCATCAATTGTAGGTACCTATCGCAGATGAGTATTTAGGTTTATTGCACACAGTAAATTCACAACTCCACAGCTATTGTACTTCAGAACTTAAGAAGAAAAAAATGCATGTTGCATGTATAATTTTATGTTATCCTATAAAACTTTTTTTATCAGTGGAGCCTAACCCTTGACTAATAGTCTGGGTAGGTGAACGTTCCCGGAGTATTCCGAGGAAGTGCGAAATTCCTCATTACATAAAGAGAATTGTACAAGTCAAACCAGATGGCGTAGGCGTTTTTTAAACTTGCAATTATTAGTCACAAATTCTTTCTTTCATTATACTTCATTATATAAACAAACCAATCACCATTCATTTGACGAATATAAGAAAATGGTTTGCATTTGTAGAATTTTGTCCTCAGATTAACTGAGACAATGGTCGGGAAATCTTTAAATCTGTAAATCTTTACTCACAGTTTAGTTAAAATTAGTCATCATTAATTAGGAAATATAAATGATAGGTATATAAATTATCGCAGGAGTAAAATTTAATAAAATAGTTAAATATTCTAGTTTATCGCACACTCTGTCAGTTGACAATAATTACATATCGACCTACTGAACTTCAGAGCTGAAGAAGCAATGTTTTGCATGTTGCATGTTGATTTTGTTTTCTTTATGTATTTTTTTCCAGTCTGTTTTCAGGTTCAACTGTTAATAGCGGGAGTTATAATCCGTTTTGGACCGGTGGAATAGTATGATTTATAATTGTGTAGTTTAGTACTCGGAGTTAAAAGTGCCGTTTTAGGATTGATATTTTTTTTTTTCCCGCTGGCTGTCATCAGTTCGAGTAACAACGTTGCTGCTCACCCATCACAAGGAATTCAGAAGCTTGGAGTAAGCATACTATTTATTATTATTTAGTTATTATAAATTAATAACTTACTTTACATATTTGGATGTTTCTTTTTTAGTAAAATGTTCAAAGATTTCTTGATTACTTATAAATCTTAAGTTGATTGAAAAAGAAATTGGGGACTTCTTGGTGTTTAAACAATCGTTTTATAAACAATTCTATGAAGGCATAAGATTAAGTAGATGATATTAAGACAGTTGCAACCATTGCTTTAACATTTTACATATGATTATGCCAATAATGATATGTGAAATAGTAATTATTAATAGGGAAAAGTAATGCTAAATAGTGACTTTATTAGTATTGAAATTATTTTATAATAAATATTTGATTTTAAATAAATATTAATTAATTATTTTTTTCTTTTCAGGTGACAATTATCACTCCAGGCTAGAGGTAAGATGCATGTTTTTTTTTCAATTGAATTTCAGCTCTTCGGAATTCCAGCATCCACTTATTACATAAACACAAACATAATTTGACAAATTCTTTATTCTTAAAAAGAATAAAATTGCTTCACTGATAGGAAATTCGTCTTTTTGACAAAAAAATATATTCTTTACTTATTTAGTTCACCATACAAACAAACTAATCATCTTTCATTTGACAAATAGAAGAACAATGTTTGCATTTATAAATTTTATTCTAAGATTAAGTAATATACTGATTGGGAAATGACACTACAAATCTTGATCCGCATTTAATGGTTAAAATTGATGGTCATCAATTGTAGGTACCTATCGCAGATGAGTATTTAGGTTTATTGCACACAGTAAATTCACAACTCCACAGCTATTGTACTTCAGAACTTAAGAAGAAAAAAATGCATGTTGCATGTATAATTTTATGTTATCCTATAAAACTTTTTTTATCAGTGGAGCCTAACCCTTGACTAATAGTCTGGGTAGGTGAACGTTCCCGGAGTATTCCGAGGAAGTGCGAAATTCCTCATTACATAAAGAGAATTGTACAAGTCAAACCAGATGGCGTAGGCGTTTTTTAAACTTGCAATTATTAGTCACAAATTCTTTCTTTCATTATACTTCATTATATAAACAAACCAATCACCATTCATTTGACGAATATAAGAAAATGGTTTGCATTTGTAGAATTTTGTCCTCAGATTAACTGAGACAATGGTCGGGAAATCTTTAAATCTGTAAATCTTTACTCACAGTTTAGTTAAAATTAGTCATCATTAATTAGGAAATATAAATGATAGGTATATAAATTATCGCAGGAGTAAAATTTAATAAAATAGTTAAATATTCTAGTTTATCGCACACTCTGTCAGTTGACAATAATTACATATCGACCTACTGAACTTCAGAGCTGAAGAAGCAATGTTTTGCATGTTGCATGTTGATTTTGTTTTCTTTATGTATTTTTTTCCAGTCTGTTTTCAGGTTCAACTGTTAATAGCGGGAGTTATAATCCGTTTTGGACCGGTGGAATAGTATGATTTATAATTGTGTAGTTTAGTACTCGGAGTTAAAAGTGCCGTTTTAGGATTGATATTTTTTTTTTTCCCGCTGGCTGTCATCAGTTCGAGTAACAACGTTGCTGCTCACCCATCACAAGGAATTCAGAAGCTTGGAGTAAGCATACTATTTATTATTATTTAGTTATTATAAATTAATAACTTACTTTACATATTTGGATGTTTCTTTTTTAGTAAAATGTTCAAAGATTTCTTGATTACTTATAAATCTTAAGTTGATTGAAAAAGAAATTGGGGACTTCTTGGTGTTTAAACAATCGTTTTATAAACAATT